>CAEFZY010058400.1:0-51146 GCA_903066815.1 Brachyrhaphis roseni
AGATGTAGCAAATATGAACGGGAAGCCACCCAGTGGCTGAAATAAATTACTACATTTAAAACACTTTAATAAAGTGGTCCATATATAAGGCGCACCGGATTATAAGGCGCACTGTCGGCTTTTGAGGAAATTGAAGGCTTTTAGGTGCGCCTTATAGTGCGGAAAATACTAGTTTGCATATTCTTCTTATGCATGTGTGGTTTATTTATATGCTCCTCTATTGTAAATAAATTACAATAGAATAAAAAATTATAGGCAGTCAATTTTTGTGGGGGGTAATATATTTTAGAAAGATTACAATTAAATATCTCACACATTTGATCCATGTTTTAGAGACCTGGCCATAAACTGTGCTCGACTATGTAGCTACATTAGGAAACTACACTATGTCATTCAATATTATGAGGAGGATATTGAGTATGTGTAACCTATATTTTGTCTCTACTCTCTTTTTTATCATCAGTGTTTCCATCACTATTAATGCATAACATCTGAAACCTAATAGCCTACTAAATATTGCATCCAAGAAGTCCTTTGTAGCTCCAGTGCTGCATGTATTGATATAGCAATGACAACGGCAATTTGATATATTAATTTGCATTTTGTAAGTTTGAGCTTAGTTAGCTTATTTTTTGTATTGAAAGCTGGCAACAATCAATCATATATGGATATCAAGCAAAGACTGTTTCTTTTAAACTTGCTATATCAGAGCCACTAAGAAACTTAAAATACCAGGTGATATAAGCGATAGCCTACCTTTTTTTTATACTAAAAATGTATAATAAAGAAAATAAATGTCTTGAAGACAAAAGATTTTGTTGAAAAAATATGAAGGAACAGTTGCAGCTGGGTCACCAGGAGTGCTGATGTTTTTGTATCGACTTCTAGCGTTCTGCTGTTGTGATGAAAAAGAAAAATCTATAATTCCTTCATCAGAGTTACCTGGAAACACATTTCTGAGAAAAAACACCACCTGCACAATCTTAAAGAGCATTCTGGGACCCAAAAATGGGTCAGGTAAATCTTTTTTGCACTGGATACTTTTTCACCTCTTAATTTCGTTTTGCTTCAGGTTTTATATCTATTCAGAGGGAATTGACTGACTTAATGTTTCTTAAAAATATATAAGAAGTGGAGGGAAAAGGGAACACATACTGTATACTGGCACATGTACTCATCATACAGAAGGAGAGAAAAAAAAGGACAAGCACCGTCACTGTTGAGTTTGCATGTACCCATGACTCATGCAAATTTGTGGGTGGAAAAACAGTCCTCTGCTCTGCAGTCCAGGAAGTCTCAAATAATTTCTCGGTATGGTTCTTATTAAAGAATCAACACAACAAATACAAGAATTTGATCATTATTCATTGAGCTTATCATAAACAAATATTTAAACTATGTTGCAGATTCTGATGGTGACCAGCAGGGACCAGACAGAAAGTTCACGTAAACCAGAATGTACCCAAGAAGTCAGTAAGCTGCTAAAAACTCTTCATCTGACCAAGTTTGTTGATCTGAAGCAGCCAGCCCCTGAGAAGACTGATTTACTTTAAGAGTTTGCATGTGCCAAAGTAAACAACCACTAAGTTGTAGCTTCATCTTTTTATGTCACTTTGTTTATGTATGTTTCAGCAGGCTTGCTCAGTCATTTAACCCTGAAGTCAAGGTTGGCCAAAAAGAGTAAACTACCTTTGTATGTCTTAACCTTTGCTCATCAATGTTTTACAATAAATGTGAAGGAATAAAATAAAAAGAATGCACAATTCAAATTTTTTTAGGTTAAAAATGAATCCCAGTTTTATTTATACTTTTTTTATATGTCAGGATTTTGTTTGTCTGTGTGGTTTAGGTTATTGAGAGTAGCTCTAGTCTAAATCTGGGGTTTAGATCTGGAAACACAAGAGGGTTTTTATGAAAAAGAGATAACACACTCAGGTGAGCATGGGCAGTCTAAAGTGGACTGGTCTGTTATGAGTAACATGTCATTACCATTAACATTAAAAGTTAGCTCTGTTTTGATAAAAAAAAAAAAAAAAAAAAAAGAATCTGAACCAAACACTATGAATAGATTTTTAATATTTCTCATTTGGCATGTGTTGCAGGTAACAGTCGTCCTGGTGTGCAGGAGCATTTTTCAACATCCACTCCTAACACAATAGATTCTCCACTGTGTTCTAGACTCCGGATTTAATGTTTACGGTTTTCGGATGATTTAGTCACAGAAAGAGATTCTTAGTGGCAGCGGTAGGATGTAATAAAGCTATTAATTTTAAAAAATATTTACCCTACACTGTTTTTGCAAAAGAATTCTTAAACCTTGAAATTCTTCACATTTTAAACACATTGCAACCTCACACTTCTATGTATTTTATTTGTTTGTTTTTTGGTGATATACCTATCACCAAAAAACAAGTCAGACTGGACTCATAGTGTCTGTGATTATCAATTTTTTTCATGTCCAGTCCAAAGAAAATCTCCAATCAAATTTTTAGGTCCAGGCCATTCTTAGACATCAAGATAGGTTCTTATAAACCTGTAGCTCTGACCGTATATTTAGTGTACCAAAATATATACATCATATTATTATACTTCTACCAACCTTCTGCAGGGCAGAATTCAAGAATCCAAAATCATCCTCTGCCCTCAACTGACCTGTCAAATCCACAGGGAGCTCTGCTTGTGGTTTTCAGGAAGACTTGAAGCAGAGTCTCAGCCAGCATCTGAACAGGTCTGCTGTCAAAATAAATAAAGAAAAAAACACTTAACAATGTAAACATTTTTTTCCTGCACAACTCTGTTCAAACTCAGTTGTATAACCAGATCATCTATTTGAGTTTTTTTATATATATATTTTATTAAAAGTGGGATAAAAATTATGCATCTTCTTCCATATATCAAATTAATTGCATGTGAAAAGTTCTAAAAATGTTTTTAGAGGTTATTAATGATTCACCTGCATGTATGTGCAATGCTTTCTAGGCAATTAACTACTAAAAAGCACAGCAATAATGTGGGGTTGATGTTGACATTATTACTGCTTATCAATTATTTTGATGAAACCCACATTTTTTTTTCCTCAAAGCTCAGGCATATCAATTATTTTTATTGTAGCAATTTTCAAAATTGCACTGATTTGATCTGATTATGGATAAAGTTAAGTTATGATAATAAAAAGGCTTAAGGGTGATGTTTGGTCACTAAAAAATATAATAAAAACTAGACAATTGTAACTATCTGAACACTCTGATCAACTGTGGGATTGATTCCAACTTATTACAAAGTCATCAATAATTATACTGTGACTCATTTGTTTATCAAATTACTTTATAATCAGAAATTCTTTATTTTCTCTTTTGAACTGCACTTTCAAATGACTGAACTAGAGGGAGCCTGTTTCATTGCAGATCTTTGCTGTGTGCAACAAACAAATGTACCAATATAAAACTGTAACTGTAAGACAGAGCTAATTTCTTTCCTTAAAAAATTATTGATTTCACTGTTGTGTTCCTGACTAAGCTTGTTGGTGTACTTTAAGGAAAAGTGATGTCAAGTGACAACACACTCACTTGACACCTATTGCCACGGCAAATTGCTGTTTGTCTCCAAACATAGGGTTTTCAGTATTCTGAGGCTGCAGAGGATGCAGCTTCAGACCTCTGCAGCCTCTCTCCTCTGACTCACCTGTCAGCAAGGAGAATCATTTTGATTTTTCCTGATGTACAGGAAAAATCTGTACATTTTTCCTGATGTAAAAATCTGTAGATCAGGATCTAAATGTACATTTTCCTGTACATTCAGAAAAATTGTACACCATATTTAAATAGTAATTTTGACACGTTTTAAAGTACGAGTTTCTTAAATTTTCCACCTTGTTTATGTATTATTTTAGATAACTGCATTCTAGAGTCCACCTACTCTTTTTCCACATCTCTCATCAAACTGTCTGGTGCTACTAGTACATTACTGTGCCATCAGAACATGTGGACTAGCCACTACTCTTCTTCTGTGGTATTTTCTCATTTATTCCATTCTGACACAGAAAAAGGAGAGATTTTGATTTTACCATTTTACCAGCTTGGGGCAGAATGTTGATGCTTAACCATTTACCCAACAAAAGGGTAAATGAAAGCGTTATGACACGGAGCTGCTGCTGTGAACTGAAAAGGCAGGCAAAGAAGAACATAGGCAAAGTATATGAAAAGGCACATCGCATAATTTAGTTCCCTGCCAGAAAGAGCAACTCTATATAAAATCCTGAAATGTGATCCCTGCACAAAAGTATCAAAATGGCAGCTGTTTGTTCTCGAAGACAATGGATGAAATAAAATAAAATAAAATGAAAAGGATTAATTCACTAAGACCTTTGGTGCAACAAGGGAGGTTCTTGTTGCAGCAAAGGTCTTTGTAAACTAATCATTCAATTTACTAAATAATTGCTTTCATAAATTAAACAATTTACTTCAATTTATCAGGGCCCATTTCCTTAATTTAGGGAGATAAATTAAAGAAATATGGAAGTGTCGGATGATACGGTCTTTTTAGGCGATTGGTGCAATCGGTGCATCCCTACTGGGAACTAGTATGTCAACCTGTTATTGCAAGGTCAGCTAATAAGGGTAATGAGTATGTTTCCAAACAAACATTTAGCAACAACCTATTTTCTTGCTTATAATTTTGTAATATATTTCTAGAATATAAACAACATGGTGGACGTGGTCTGAAATGGCTGCCTGAGTTGACTTGTCTCCAGGCCCAGAAGCTCAGTCCTAACGAGGTGAGGGAGCAGCTGTGCAACAGCAGTGTGGACATTTGTGTTCTCATATTACTAGAGGTCGCTCTCAGAGAAGCCTCTCTCGTCTTTTTTGAGCATGAATGACCTCACAAAGGTTGTCTTCCGTTTGTAAATAATGAACATTAAGCATCTTCACGCGTGACACAAATATGTGGCTTACCTGTGTAGTCCACAGGTAGGCCACTGTCCTGGCTTTGCCTCCACAGAGAAAATGTGACGAAAAAACTGATGTCCCGAGAAAACTCGCTCCTGTGGTCAACCTGTTGAGGTACAACCTATTCACAACTAGCCTGTCAATTCTGCTCGAATAAAATCTCGCCTAAAGCACAATCTCTAGGGTCTAACTGTGCGAGATTTTAGGCTCGCACAGGCGAGATTTTAGGCTATGGAAGCCTAGAGTCTTCCACAGTCTAGACTCTAGGCTATGGAAGAGGGCCACCAGAAAAAAAAAATAATTCTCAGAATTCTGAGATCAATGGTCAGAATTCTGAGATTAAAGTCAGAATTCTTTTTTCTTTCTTTTTTTTCAGTGGCCCTAATCCTCTTCTGTACTAGACTTTCTCCCCTTCACTTGTATTCTTTTCCAGTAGGATTTCTACTGGACCAATCAGCAAACAGAAGAAGGAGTTGTCACAGATGACATCGATTTTCTGCGCTGTTTTAGAACTGTAGTCTGCCTGTAATTTTAGAAATAACAGGTAGTGAAGTCATGCTAACAATATTAAATGAACATCAACAGCCGCCTCATTCGGATCGGCAATTTGTCGTGGAGAGTGGTTGTTTACAATGCAGGCAATTTCCGGTAAGCTTCATAGCTTCAAACTGGTGCATTACATGGGCAAACATTTGGGTAAAATTTAACATTTCAGCAAAGTCCATTAGGAAGCAGTCATTTCTCAGCTAGCTAGCTATCAAGGATATATTAGCAATTTGTTGCTGGTACCTTCAACCACCCGGAGTCACAAAACGTAGTGAAGAAGTGTTCCCAGGCGGCTCAAGCTTCAGCCTGACAGAAAAGTCCCACAAGAACAACAAAAAAGAGATTAAATTGTTTTGCCATAAAAAATATGTAAGACCTGTGATTAAGAACAAAATATTTAAAACTGAATTTTAAGGTCTTAATTTTACATGAATTTAAGGATACATGGACAGCCTGTATTAGACACTTTTAAAACTAAGAATGTTGTTTAAATTGTTTTCAAAAAGTTTAATTGTTCTTATCTTATCAACAAGCAATTAATGATGTACAGCAATGAAACAGAACATTGTTAGTGACAAGACTTGGATGATACACAGTTCTGAAAGCTTGGTTGTACTTTTGACTAAATAAATTAGCTCTGTTGTTGTTTTTTCAAATACTGACTTTGTCCTTAGACCCTGTGGGCTGCATGGAACGCAAACAAAGCAGCATTCTGAATCTGCCCCAGAACAGTCCTTCAGCTGTGTCAATATTCGGATCAAATGGAGGTGTGGCCACTCTTTTGCTTTTAATCAAACTTGTATGAGATTAACATATCATTTTTGTTTTATATCTCTGATGGATTAGTTTTGTAAAAAAAAAAAAAAAAAAATCCTTATTCTTCAGTAATGAAATTTCAACTCCATTTAAACCAAAGCGTCTAACACTGCAGGCATCTTTAGGTTAAATATTTATAGGCTTTTGGCAGGGACTCTCCTGGAAGTGGTGTTGAAATATGATTCCGTTCCAGGTGACCTTATAAACTGTACACACACGTTCCACTTGCTTGTTTATTAGAACCAGGGTCCATGATATCTGCAGCCGTCTGACACACGACCTGTCTGCTGATGCCCTCAAATGCTCCATCACACTGCCAGAGCCTTCTCAGCTGGAGACGGCAGAGCAGCTGCTGAGGGCAGGCTGCCACCTTGTGGAAGGCAGATCGAGCAACCTGGACAATGCAGAGGGAACTAGTTAGAGGAGTACTCTTGGTATCATCTAATGGAAGAGAAAAGGTATTGAAAGTGGCTTTAAAATCGCTGATTACCAAGTTTTATTCCACAATTAGATTTCTTATGGCTACTCATCTTGTGATGGCTTATTTTTTGTCTCATATTTTTTTTCAAGAGGAAATGATTGTCCCTTCCTTTAGCTCGTTCCATAAAGGATATGGATAAAAGCAACTATAATCTTATGCAAACATTATACACACACATTTCTGTCACTATAGGATTTCCTGAGGCTTGTTATGAAATAAGTTTGTCTGCGTTACCCAAAAACCAAAGAAGGTGCAATAAAGAATTCAGCTTGAAGTTGAGGTATCAAATGAATCTTTTTAGGTTTAACTACTGACAAAATCAATTTTCAAATGTAGTGTATGAAAGTTAATTTCTAACTACTTACAAAATCAATTTTCAAATGTAGTGTATGAAAGTTAATTTTTTTTCATATATGCATACACATTTTCTTAAGGCTAACCAATATAATACCATGTTATCCATTTGAAGTCTTGTCTGAGGACAGCATCAATACTGCAGTGAAATAAAAGTTCTTTACATACCGTAATTTCCGGACTATAATCCGCCACTTGTTTCAGTGCGATGTGTGCTCAATAGTCTGAAAATTACTTTAATGATTTTGCGGCGCCTCCTTTACTGCCACTTTACTCTCAAAACGACAAATCCATATAAATATTTCTTTAGAGATGAATCTAAATATAATTCAAGCCACTGTTTATTAATAATTATTTGTTTTCAACTAATATTTCAGATTCAGTGATATTTTCTGAAACTGTGCTGGGAACTACTCAGGACAAAAATATTCACACAATTCGGATGAAAAATTATTTTAATTCTCAAGATGATAAAAATAATTTGTGAACTCTGTAAACCATTGCATAACTGTAGTGTAACAATTTAACAAGTGTTAACAAACTAGTAATACACTACAGTAAATGTGATGCACAATCTTCAATGTAGAAAAAAAAAACATCTAATATTCTAAAGACTTGGACCTGCTTTTGTGTTCACAACACAAAAAATATCAATATACAAACAGTATAATTTCTACAATTATGAGAATAGATTTTCCTACATATCCATACAGCTTGTCACAAAGACGGGACATATTATAATCTATAAATAATGACTAAACTCACTGACATGAGATGCAGTTTTCTTAAATTTAACACAGTCTTCATTAAATTTCCCATGTTACCCTGAAAAAAAGTATATTTCTTTAAATGATTTTAATCTGACAAATAGAAACTTGAAAACTTGCATTTTTAATGTTCTAATATATTTTATTGAATAGCAGTTCACAACTAAATGCTACATCATAATCAATTAACTGCGCTTCATAATACCTAGTCTATTAGTTGGATATCTAATTTAGAACAATACATTCATTAATTCTTGGCTTTGATATTAAAATAACATGTCATAAATTTTTAGAGTACATAAACCAGCTGGTTCCACGTTTAGATTAATTTGATTTCCTACTAATAGTTTTGCTTAATTTGAACAGCTCCATACATCAAACTCATATAAATGTACAAGATTGCATAAATCTGGCTCCATTTTCATAAAGGTTAAGAAGAAAAATAAAATAAAATAGACACCACAAGTAACAACAATGCAACACAGATCAAACTATTCCAATGTAGAGCAGAGCATCATGATACATGTATTAATATTCATTTACAAGTCTTTCTATTTGGTGCTTCTCATTACATCAAAAATAAAGACATTTTGGTGTCAAATACCTCATTCAGAACAAATAATTCAGGAAAATTAAGTGGTTATGTATAGTTGGGGTTGTTGATCCTGTATGGCAAATACAGACAAAGATTGGCAGAGATTTTTTTTTTTTTTCATCAAATTGCTGAAACAAGTCTCATTAGCTAAGCAATTTTCCTTTCAGTTCACATGGCCTAAATGCTCAGGACCATAAGCAATCACATTGTGGTCCACAAAAATTATTGTAAGGCACTAAAATTTTGATTCTGATTAGAGATGTATGTCCTCTTAAGTCAATTAACAATATGTAATTATTAAAGGCACAGATTTGTTTGAAATGAATTGGTCCATTAAGAGCTAAAATAAGGAGGGAGGGACGCAGACCAAATGAGTACCCATTTATGTAAATGTTTTTTTTAAGAAACAGGCCAAGTGGATTTCTTGATAGACTTAAGACACCCACAGCAAATCAGTTAAACTTTTGTCTGTATCTGTCATCAATGCTTCACAATCATTGTCTGTCCTGGGAAAAAAAAAAAGAAGTAAATTTGATCATCACTTCAACAAATAAACAAAAAAAACATATAGATTAACACAGAAAGCACCTTACAGTCATTGTAGGCCTGCTATAACAATCAAAGTACAAACCTACTAATTCAATAACTATTTAGATAAAGCAAAGTCAAACAAGATTTCTTTTAACACAGTACTGTAGTGAAGTTTATATGGCCACTTCAGAAGCACAAAGATCATTTACCAAAACATTTTCTTCACTGCAGACAACAATTAAACTGACACTGAATTTGCGCTTAAAGTCAGCCAGTAGAGAAAAATCTGGCATCAAACAAATATTTTCTGATGATTGGACTTATGCAGTTTTGAACATCTGTGTATAAATTTGTAAGTAAATTTAGGTAGGAAACCAAAGGATTTTATCTATTAAGGTTCTAGGTGATTTACCTCTTTTATTCAACAAATTTAGACTTCTAGCAGAAGTTAAAACAATTATTAAGAGTAGTGGAGAGAGAGAGAGAGAGAAAAAAAAATAAATCAATGCAAGTCTTTGGTAAAACCGAAAAGTCCAGCAGACGTCTAAGCAAAATGAGTTAGAGAATTTACATCCTACTGAATAAACATTAAAGCAAAAATCCATCCAAAAACAGAATTTCAGCTGCTCTTAAATGTTGGTCCGTCTTACAAATATCCTTTGTGCTTTCAACTACCATAAAAAAAACAGCTTATCTGGCCAAGGCTAGAGCATCATTTCAATTCTGTTCAAGGGTTGATTTTTTTTCCTCTACAGTGCACGCTATTTGGACAGTTACTAACACACCACTTTGGTTCATTTCAACATTTTCACACAAGACATCTTTAGCATTGTTGGCTCCACAGACAAAACAAAATAGACCAAAGGACTTTGTGAATTAGCTGCACTGTACACCCCTATCCAGTATACAGAAGATAACAAAGCCAACAAAAATATGATAGAATTTAATTAATTAATATAAAAAAAAAAAAAAAAAATCTATAGAAGTACAAGTCAATGACATCATTTTAAGTGACTTACAAAAGTACTGAAAATGTTTTCTCGAATGGATCTACAAATGAAGTCAATCAAAAAAAAAATTAAGATACATAAGAGATTTTTTTATAGGTAATAAAATCTGAGTGGAGGTACAACATTCAAACATCTAAAAGTATAAGAAGAAACTACATTAATACCTTTTCCAGTAGCAGCGAAGCTTGCAGAAGTAATTAAGCCTTACTTACATTATTATAAGTCAATACAAATAACCTGGCAGTGTGACACAGTGCAGACATTTTTAGTACTTTTTTTGTAAGTGGTAGCTATATCGCATAACATGCAATACCAGAAGAGTTAAGCCTGCATTATATGCTGCAATATGGTCATAAAAATGCAATAAAGTTTATAATATTTTTCCTCTGAGTTGCTTAATTGTCATTTGTGAGAATGTAAACAATGCGTTATCCCATATTCATAAGTAGCAAAAGTGTACTTCGAGATACATGATTTTCTACTGTTTTAAAGCAAGAATAAAAAGTTTCTTTTTTTTTTTTACACAGTAGAAGGTCATTTCAGATAGAGAAACTCAAGCACAAGTCCTATGCAAAATCTGCCTCATGCTCAAAATTCTTCATTTACTGCAGAAATCTTTCAGGAAAAATAAGTAACTAAACTGCTAAAAAGAAAAAAAAAAAAAGCATTTTGTAAGTTTCTTTACAAATTTCATATGTCCTAAGCTTGCATACTCCCAAATGTAAAAATTGTAATACCTAATTTCAAATAGTTAAGCTGCATCAAAAGAGCACCACAACCAAGGAATGAGCTGCTGGCTGGTTAAGTTGGAGGAGAGTATGAAGGTTTTATTTTTTTTTATTTTTTAAGGGTGAAGTCAGGACACAGGCACTGACAGTTTAAGTTCGAAATGTTCTTTTTTTTAATCTGCAGAAATACTTACTGGAATTTGGCCTAAAATATTGGAATATACTCATACACATGTAGTCATAAACATGTCGATACTGTTGCAAAGTTAAACACGCAGAAACCTGTGCACAAAATTTGACTACTTGTAATTTTTTTGACAATTCTATACATAACCTTTAAAACTAAGGCAAGGCACTTCAGAGTCAGAGGCCGATATGTTCTAGACAAAGTCAAGAGGCTAGATTCCTACAAAAAGAAAAAAAAAATCACCACTTTAGGCCTATACCAAATACATTACATGCTTCTCTAATGAATAGGTTTTTTTTTCATTTCTACATAACAAAATGTACTGATTGAAAACAGCTTTTAACATGTAGCATGTGCCTTACTGATATTACAGCTGCTGGTTATGCCTACAATGCAGTTTTAATTTGCACTTAATTGATTAAAATTTTATAAATCTAACTACAGTAGAAACTATTTAAGTACTTTTCTATGAAATTTTAATATGCAGAACCATGCTGTGATTTAACAATATGAAACAAGAAATATTCAAATGTTTCACAGTACACACAGAAGCTTCAGACATTAGCTTATGTTTAAAAAAAAACAACAAAAAAAAACAAAAGTATAAATCTAAAACAAGACAATAGAATACCTACAAAACAGCTTAAAGCACATGACTATATACCCATTAGTAAAGTCCCAGGTTAACAAAGTGCTCTTGATAGGAAATCAAACTTCTTTAGAAACTTGGTCAAAATAATGATGTTTGACTGGTTGCATATAAAAAATGGTTAAATAGTTATTGTTTTTCAAATTGGTTTTATTTGCAGAGGAACAATTTTAATCTGTTGTACTCCTTATTTAAACAGTACTACTAAATGTGTTTCTTTTACTAGTGCGGAATACTCATAAAACCATTTTTTGAATTCATTCAAATAAAATACATGTCATTGTTTGAGGATAACCTGTGTATTTATAGCTAGAGTTATTTCAGTTTCAGGGCTTAAACTTTAGATGTTCTGTAAAATTTTAAATATAGGACTAATTAAGCAACATTTATTTATTTTTTAAATTTACATGTATTTCTCTTAATTAAACATTTGCATTTTGCCCATTTTATGTTAAAACCCCAAGTTACTATGTGTGTTGAGACTGCCAGTTACTAGATATTTGTTGAGCTAATTCTGATTATAACAAAGTAAATAAACACCTAAATTAGCTTTATATTGGTTTTTAAAATATCCACTGAAAAACTACAGTTACAACCCCTTCAATATATATCCAGGCAACTTCAAGTTCTTCCAGATTTCAGAATGCTGCCAGAAAACAGTAAAAATCAAATCCCACTAACACAAACCCACACAGATTTGAGTGAGAAGACCTCACCGTGTCTACTGGTTAAACTGGGTTAACCTCAGGTCAGGTTTGTGAATCACAATTGTACTTCTGTTTTCTTTAAAGAATGATCATAATTTGAACTTAGCCAAAATGTAAGCATGATGTCTGCATCTAGAGAAAATATTTTTTTACTTAAATGTCTGAGTTGTGATAGTAGACATGAGTTATGGGCGGGGAACTACTGTAACATGTACATAACGTGAGCAAAAACAAATGACTTCCATATATGTAACCTTAGTTATAACACTATCAGTTTTGTCAGTCAAACACCATTTTATTTGAATATATTTTAACCACTACAAGAAATTTGTTGTTTAGAAAATGCATTATCTATTAATAATTTTCCAAAGGGCTAAGTCTTTAAATAGTACCTTGAGTTACTGTACATCACCACTTTAATATTTTTGTTCTACAATAAGGACATTCTGTATTACTAGGCGCACAGGTCTCACATAATACATAATGTTGGCAAGGTTGCAGAACAACGCAACGATCATGCTTTTGGCAAACTATACATTTCTTTGACTGAAGCTGAAATATTACCTGTTGGGGGGGAAAAAGAGAACTGGGATCAGCTGCAACCCAGGAAATTACAACTGAAATGTTGATTTGCAAAAGAAGCATGCTTGATGACAGACATGGATGTGTGGAACAGTTGGATGAGCCGTCTCAAAACTATGCAGTTGCTACAAATGAAATGTGTGAGATCTAGGCTTTCTTACCCCATCTATAAGGTCTAGGTCATTACGTAGCTGACTCTGGATAGAGTGAAGCTTTGACAAGGGGAGCTGCTCCAGCTCTCCATAACTACGGAGAAGAGGTGTTCCGGGGGTGCGACAAAGCATATCAAAGTTCCCCTTAAGCTCCTTCAGCTTGCGCTCCGTTTCTTCCCATTTCTGCTCTGCCAGCTGCCGCTCCGCCTCAGCGGTCTTCGCTTGTTCCTTTGCTTCAAGAGCATCCTTCTGACAAGCTTCACAGGCCTGAAACAAAGGCAGGAGTTTTGTTATAAAAAAGAAAATTTTATTAATAAAAGTTAATTTAACACATACTTACTTGTTTGACTTGATGCCAGGCCTCCTCCCATTGCTTGATCTTCCTCTTGGCTTCGTCCAGCTCTCTAAAAAGACGTGCCACATCCGCATTGCTGGTAGTGGAGGTTAGGCTGCTAAAAACTGGGGACGGACTTGGTGAGAAGCTGCCACTTACAAAGTCCCAAATGTTGCTAGCTCCTCCATTTAAGCCTAAAAAAAGCATGGTTAAACATTATCATTTAAGAAAGTTTCTAACAAATGCTGAATGTTCTCAAATCCACCTGAGACAAAGTATCTACTGCAACCAGCTTACCCAGAGAGTTCTGGGAAGAAGAGGTGGGTGTTCCCAGTAAGCCATGTTCTTGTTTGGCCAGCATGTTTGAAGGCTGATTTGGCTGGGAAATGGTCCCAGAAAGCAGAGACTGTGACAGCGACTGGGAAAGGGAGCTTAGCGGGGAGGTGGAAAGTGATGATGAGGAATTAAACGAGGAGGAACGCGCCAGAGACCCTGGAATGTTGACAGGAGCAGATCCACCAAGCACCCTGTGACCTAAAGGAAAACGAAGAGTCAGAGAATTAGCAGCCGTTTGATCCAACAGCCAACAAATTGCTTAAACGAGCCTTACTTGTCAGTCCTAAACCGCCCTCTTGTTCCTCTAGTTCTTTTTCAAGAGAGGCAACGTTGATGTCACTAAACTTGAGGTCCAGCGCCGACCCTGATGGGATACAAGATAAATCAGATTAACAATTTAAAACAAAACCAAAAAAGGTACAATTTCTCCCTGTCTTTACGCACACACTTACCAATGACAGACTCCACTGTGTTGCTTCCTGGATAGAATGGAGTAGCTTTTGCATTCATTGTTGATAAGGTGGTGGGTGAAGAGCTATCCGAGCCAATACTAGAGGCCAAGCTGGACGTTATACTGGAGGTAAAACTTGTTGCCAAAGGGTTCCCCATAGAGAATACAGTGTTTTGTGTCTAAAAGTCGAACACAGAAAGCGCAGCTTTTATTATCATATTCTTAAGTAAAACAAAATGTAGAAACCCTTAGAGATACAAACCTGCTTGTCTTGGTCCATTAATTTGTGATCCATGTGTCCCTTGCTCTTAATCTACAGATGAACAAGTGACACAAACGCAACACACTTCAGCAATATAAGAGGTCATCCACATATCTAGTATTTATTAAGACGAATTATGATACAGAGATAATTCTGTAGGCAAAAGTTTTTGCCTTACTTTTTTTGCCAGAAGTAAGGCAAAAAAAAATATTTTTTGCCTTACTTCTGACTTCTTTCAAATTGTACCACAAGATAAAATTACAAATATTAAAACCATTTAAGCAACATTTCAAATGTACAACTCTTCAGCTGTCAGAGTAAAAATATCACTATTTACAACTTAAATAAAATTCAAAAATGCTCCATATTAAACTATAAAAAACTTAATCGACACTTTTCTTCTGGTATTCTGAAACCCAGAACGACCAACAATCTGTAGTAGGTGAGATGAAATGGCTTAAGAAATTAAATTAAAATGACAGTGTGGAAAAAGGCAAAATAAATTCCAGTTATAAAAATATCCTAAATTGGCAGGGTATTATCCTTTTCTAGATCTGAACAGAGTGATTCTATGTACCTGATCCTCACGTTCAAAGCCGGGAGCTTTGGGATAGTTAGACGTCAGGGGGGAGACACTGGATGTGTTGGACTCTGAACATAAGCTAGTATTAGTTAGGGGTATTGGCCTGCTGATGGATCTCACTGGGGATAACAAACTGTCGCTTCCTGAGCTTGGTGTTACAGTGGAGTTACTAGAACATGAAACCTGAGAAAGAGAAGCGCACATGACTTCAACAAAATGATGATCAAAAATAACAAATGAAATAAAAACTGCTTTTTCAGACAAACAACGCTGATGAATGAAATGAAAATATGTAAAGATTGAGCAATGAAGTGTAAAAATAAAACAAAAAAAGGCATGAATGACAAATATGAGATAAACAAAACTAAAGAACCTTAATTCCGCCTAGTAATTTTCCTATCACAGAACTGAAAACTAGAGGAAACATACATGTCCTACTTGTCCGTTGCTACTGGTTGTGTTGGTGCTGGGGTGAGCTCCACTGTTCCACTCAGAGATTGAACACTCAGAAAACTGCTGGGAGCCCAGCTGGGACTGTGAACTTGAATGTATTGCTGACAGCAACGAGCTCATGGTCTCTTCTGTAGAAGGAATTCCTGAAAAAAACCAAAGAATGTCATTAATCTAAACTGTCAGTAAAATACACTTTCGCTCTTTTCACACTTTGTTTGCAGCTTTTGTTTACAGTTGGAAAATACTAGAAGGTGCTGAGCGGAGAATTATTGTGGTTACAAATAGCAACACACATTTATAAAGCTGGAAAAGGGATACAAATGCAACTAGAAAAAGCAAAGTGCAACATGTTTCACCTTTGACACGTGTATGCTAATCTAGTTTTGGGACTACCCTCAAATGTTTATCATGCGCATCTTTAATGTCCTACTTGGAATCGTGGTATAAAGTTATTCACCAAAATATACAAACAAAAAAAATTAATTGCAATGGCAAAATAAAGATAAGTAATGAAAAGCTGCAATCCAGACTAGAATTAATCCAAGTTGCAGTATTTATCAGTCAAGGCAGCTCTAAACAACTCTAACTCTAAACAACTCAGTGTTTCAGCAGCTTGTTCCAAATTAGAGGAGCATAAAAACTAAATGCTGAATAGATGCACAGTTCTCCTCAACTTTCAATGCGCTCAGTGTCCATGTTTTTTTGTTCTTTTTGTGAGTGGACATTTTTTCCTAACAGCCAAACTTGTGTTTGATGAATGTATGAGAAACATGTAGTAGTCTTCTTTTAGCCAGCTGACAAAGAGGAGTACTGAGGTTACACATTCTGAAAAGTTTGGTCACTCATTAAATCTCATTAAGGGAGATTTAAACCATGAAAATGGTATAAGGAAAACCTGAATGCTTTTTAAACTTTTTAAGGGCAGTTACTGGCCCATGCATAGTGTCTAGTTTTACAGATTATAAGGTTGGTTAATCCCATTCTAAAATAATAATAATAGTAATTTTAAACTTCCTAACATTATACTTACTTTCTACATGTGCAAATGCACAAAATGGTCCTCTAGGACAATATCCTGTTTGCCGTTTATCATTGCATTTGGTAGATTTGTAGATCTGGAACAAAGTAAAAAAAAAATAATAATAATAAAATATTAACAATGCAAAACAAAAACAAACTTGATCAGACAATCTCAAGTATGCGTCACAATCAAAACTTGATTTAAGAACTATTTCTGGCAGAATCTAAACTTACAAACTCTTAGATCTTAAAGAGTTTCACAAATATTTTAATGAACTAAACAATTTTCTTTTAACTGATTAAAACAACAACATCTCACTCACCTCTGGGTGAAACTGCTGTTCAGTACGAGAGTGACAATACTGGCAACTGTCTGCACTGTCACACTTTGATGGCTCACCCCATTCATCACCATGTTTCACATTAGGGCAAGGAGTTGACCTGCATGACCAGAATCAGAAACGTTTCAATGCCAATAGGGACACACCATAATCTTTTCATTGTTAATAAATAGCTGCTCACCTGTATTTAAACTTCCTTGGATTTCGCCTTCGATCCCTACTATTGTGGTAGTGGGGGCACGCATAGCCTTGTCTGCATAGTCTTGGTGGCTTAGTACACTGATCTGTTTTATAATTGGCTAAAACAAAGTTGGTATCTGCAAAAGGAGAAAAATTAGGTTCAATCCCCTAGTTTATGTCAAGTTCGATCATTTACAACTAAAGTGGGTTTTTATTGTAACCTTTCTCCATGTAAGTGGGGGATACTCACCTTTCCATCGGGGATCTTCAGTCAGAGTTTTCTCAATCATAGCCTGGCTGGCCAGTACACCAGGCTGCAGGTCAGGGATGCCTTCCCCAGATCCCAACTGGCCATTCTGCAGGGCCTCTTGTGCTTGTATCTCTCTGTGAACAAAGAAAAAAAAAATATTTCACTCTTATAACTTAAAAGAATACTACAAATATTCCATACGCTGTGAAAGAAAACTGTTAACAGAAATATCTTTTTTTCTTCAACTATTATTTGCTTTAACATTTTAATGCTATTCATTTCCTTCTCAAAATGGGTTTTCTTGTTGCATTGTGCACATGAGAAAAGGTCATCACTTGCTTTACACGTCACCTGATATCGTAGACTGGAGGTCGGAGATCATGTGGTCCGTGAGCAAAAGCACAGTGGAGGCCATTCTTCACACAATGCCCTCGAGCGTCCGTCTCATGGATACAAGTGCCAGTCTTGTAATATCGTAGATGGTACTTGCGCTCTGTGTCACCAGTGGTGCGGTGTAAATATGGGCAGCTAAGAAAGCAAGCGCACAGAAAATGTAGATATTTAATCAACTAGTTGAAATCAAAACATTTTCATAAGAACAACTTGACTTCAAGTGCAAAAAAAAAAAAAAAAAGTCTGCAACTTTAGGAAAACATAATTTGTCAAGATAATTAATAGAAAGACCAAAATCATTCAATCATGTACAGGGACTTTACATCTTCATAAATGGAAGAAACTATTCTAGTTGCAGATTTTTTTTCCCCACAGATTGTGCTTTAAAGCTTAAGGAAATGTGTGACCAGCAAGCCTATTGAATAAACCAATTTTTTTCTTTCTTGAGCTAGAGTTGCTATAGCAACACACAAGGTCATACAAAAATAGCTCTTAATACAAAGCAGGAACTGTAAGGATTGCAGTGTACTGTAAATGTTTCATTAATCTAGAAAACTGATAAACATTCAGTTAATTGATTGGTTGCTCTTAATTAACTGTCAAAGCTGCACTAATTGGTGAGACACTGTCAGCCCTTTTAAAATTTCCTCTACAGAGTCATTTTAGTGGGCAATTCTGAAACTATTTCTACACCCTTAAAATAAGAATTTAGCAGATATTTTTCTCTGTTTTAGCAAACAGCAAATTGTGTTTACAAGGAAATGAATGAAGATAAATACACATTTTACTGTAAACAGCATTGTGGGAAAGTAGCACTTTGAAAATGTAATGTTTTGAGAACAATTTCATCAACTTTGCTGGAAAAGCATAATAAAGGCTGCAGTAAACATAAGTTAGAAAATGTCAGCTGGTCAAACAAAAAGCAAATCAGAAAGAAAAATCAATCATGCAACATAAATCTTATCTGCTGTGAAATGTTGTTGAATATATATATATATATATATTCAGTGCAACTGGTGGGCAGCTCAGTGCGATAAAAGTGCAAAATAATCAAATTAGAATATATTAGTTGTTCAAAGATCATGCTAGATAAAGCAATTAATAGTTGGTATGTTATATAATGACTAATTTGCAAAATTAGAAAGTAGAGAAAAATGTTCAAGAAAAGGGAGATTCAATGAAGGCAGTTTGAAATGACATATTATTATTGTTTAACTTGTCTGCCATGTCACCAGAAACTTACAAAACAGTTTTGTAGCAGCATATGTATTGCTCTATTGTGCCTTTTTGCATTCTTTCCCATAGTAAAGGTCTGCTTTCCCCAATAGAGGGTGTGGTCCTTTTACAAGGGCTATGTACCTGGATCTGGATGTCCTGACAACATCTAAAGCAGACATTCCTGACTGACGTCTGACAAAAACAGCTTGATGTAGTTAAAGAATTTTTCACTTTTAAACAAATTAATCATCTTTCAGTTCACATTTTCAAATACCTATACAACAAAAACTAACAGTGGGAACAAAACACAGGCAGTTTTGGGCTGGGGTTTTGATAATTTCCAATGATTACTTAAAGTGAATAGAAAACCCTTTGTGTCATTGTAAATAACACACAATAAACTATTTGGAAGACAGAGAATATCCTCAATTAACTTTTTTTCCATTCCTGTTTGTAATATAACACAAACTTATTGCTAAAGTTTTGTTCAGATAAAACTGTGTTTGATTTAGTAGTCTGGTAAAGTATTCCAGTACATGCTGCTGCTTTAATAAGTAAGCTTGTGCTTAATTAGCCCCTATAGAGTCCAGATTCCATCAAGCATTTTTAAATGTTTTTATCTGAATTAAGAAAATGAAACTATAACCTTGAATTTGTAAAACAAAGTAAAGAGAACATTGTTTTGTTTAAGGGATAATGTGCTCCCATCATTGTTTTTAAATGGGGGAAATGTATTCCACAATAAGGATTGTGACATTTTGGCTCATTAAAATGACCATCATTAACATATCAATGGATTTCTCTTAAAACTTTTATTAAATATCATTTGCCAAACTTTCTATTACAAAATCTAAAACTGTTTCTGAAATTGAGTATTCTTATGACGTCACCATGACATTTCACAGATTTCAATATTTATAAATGCAGGGACATTCATAACCCCAGAATTTTACCTTTTAACAAGGTGTAGTTGCATGCATGACATAACATTATGAAGTTTTAATAATACTCTTTCAGAAAGATTGTTTTAATATCAACCTGTATTGATAACTTTGGCACCTTGTAAAAGCTCACTCTTTGAAGCTTTAAACAGAATCTATGCCCACTTAACAAAAATAAACAGCCGATTTACAAATAAAACGTATTTAGGATGTGGTCAAAAGGGCTCCTATTACCACATATGAAACGGACACTCCCACCTCTGTGCAACTTGGTGTTTATTGTAACGGAGACTTACTCGTCTCCATCTGGACAGATGCCTGTGGTCTCATCGTATTTCGTGCAGTACACGTCGGGGCTGTAGTTAAAAGTCCCGTCTCTTCTCCTGATGGGTCGCCTTCGTCGCTGGTTTAGAAAATGCCAGTGAAAGCAAGTAAAGGGTCTGTGCTGCGTACACTTGTGCTGGAGGAACAACGGGCACTGCTCCGTCCTGAACTCCTTCAAGTATCTGCGACAGCGAGAGGAACAAACCAAAGTAGCCTCGTTAGCCGAGCTTAAGAACGGCTTTCCAGTCACCACCGAGTGGACGAAAGCAAAAGGGGAAAAACACAGTGATGCGTCGTGTTTGGTTGGTCGTGCTGTAGCTTACTACTCCAGAGTATTTTGGGTCGCTAACGTTGGCTCCGTTATTCTGAGCGCTAGCTACGCATTGTTTTCCACGTACCACTTGTTCACAACATCTGAGCGTACGTCTATAACTGTGCGTAGAAAGAAGGAACTTAAAATAAGGCCGAGCTATTTACAAGCAGAATGGTTAGCGAGTTCTTGGCTAATCATTTAGCAAGCCGAGAAGTCTGAATAATGCTTAATACATAATTCAAAACTTGATTCAAAAAGGTAAACCATCCAACAACGGGCTGTTCGGCAGCAAAGCAAATGAATACGTCCGACTTCCCTGTCTTGGCGCTTGGTGTTGTTAGCAGTCGTTGTTTGCCATGTAACGTAAGGCAGTCACAAAGCCAGGAAAAGCACCATGTTTTTAACGCACATACGAGAGTTGAGGAATGCCAGGCGTGCAAACGCGTCAAGGTGCATGCCCAGCTGGAATTTTTACAACAATTATTTTTCCTAATACTTCGCAGCAGCGTTACTCACGTATAGTGGGTAGGTTTCTCGGTTTGAGGAGACGCATTGGCCGCCGTTTTCGAAACCGACGGCATTTTCAGTCAAAACAATGAAGTGCGCATGCGCTCGGATCTGTTGCTCGTCTGCAGGCACGTCCGCCTGCACGACAACACTGCAAACTGCCATACGGACGTAAGGAAGCGCAGAAAAACATCAGAAAACTACTTTTTATTGCTACCGAATAGGGTGGAAATTATAATTTTCTTCTTTGAGTGGACATATTTAGAAAGCGTATTTATTTATAGTTCAATAAATAAATAGTTGTTACGTAAAATGCATAAAGTTGCCTAAGTTGTTTAAATCACACGACCTGATGAATTATCATGTCTGAGCTGTTACTTTTCAATTTATCACGTGACATTTACCTTTTTGACTCAAAAGTATTTTACAGCCTCATTTGAAAAATAATGATTAATATAAAGTTATTTGTGAATGTCTTCATGGTGTTATGGAGCATATTAAATATAGTGGGCGCTCTTGTTCATCAGCTAAAGGATGAAAGACAGCAAATGTAAAACCAAATCCTGCCAGGACAGCTGAACCTTATTTCTGGTTCATCTGACTTGATGACAGATAGTCAAGGCCAGTGAATGCTAAACTTAAATTAATTAAAAAGATGCCTCAATAAACCGCACATTTATGCCACCAGATTATTGCAGATTTCTATCTTTTGTGATTTTTCTTTGTTAAATGTTTCTTTTTTCAATTGGCACTTGCAGGATATGTATGTCACAGCATATGTAGAAAATACCACATTTTTGTATCTTGGAAACCTAGTATTCTACCATAAGTGTATAAAAAACTATGATTAAGTCTGATGATTGGTCTTCTTCCACTTCAAAAACATCCATGTTTTTCTTCAAGAAAACAATTTTGTTTTTGCATTTTTTCACCTGCTATTTACCGAAAAAAATCAATTTGAAACTTTAGATTCTTTACTTCCTCTAAACATCCAATTTCTGTTTCTCTTCTGATTCTGGAAGGCCAATCTGTTCAACACTTATTCTTCTGAATGGTTTAAATATACAAATGCAATTATGTGTCGGATCTATTATTCAGTTGTTGAAGTCCACTGGGTGCACATTCTTGTAATCATGCATAAGCCCTGGCTTACCCTGCCGTAATTGCTTTGACAAACCCCACCCAAGCTCAGTTTACTGCTTGACAATGTCCAGCACCTTTTCACACTCCAGACAAACATTAAAGGGTGAACCTTTACACATAAAACAATGTTAAGGCGTATAATTGAAGCAGCTCTATAGAGAATATTCTATTATCTTAAAAATACTTAAAAGACACAATCTGCTTTATGTCCTGAGAGACTAAAACACAAACTAAGAGGTTTGGTACATTTACAGCATCATGCAGAAGGAAAAATGTCTCACACTCTTTTTTTTTTTCTTCCTGTGACGTCAGCCACCGCAAACCCTTAACCCTGCTCAGTAGTCTCAGCTGTTCATAGAGTCCACATTCAAGCTCTTCTCACAGCCTGTCAGATGAGCGTGTTTTCATGTGTGCAGATGTGTGTGTATGGCAAAGGTGATGGCTTGCTCCTCCTCAAATTCTGAACATGAGACCACAGAGGGTCCTGTTCATATCAATAACCTTGACAACCTGCTTTGCTTTATTAGTTGAATGACTTCCTGTAGGCAGACCCCCAGTGGTGCTTGTAAATTATTGCACACCCTTTAAATGTGATCATGTTCTATTTGAGTAGCTCAAATAGATTTTTAAGGACCAATCCATCTTTAAAAATGTACATAAATTAAAACAGAAAATTTTACGACCTAATTAAGGCAGTAAAACTGTTGTGTGTTAGAAAGATTTATGCTATTATAAAATATCACCCTTAGAATGATGCACTGCAGTGAGTTTTGTAATTTTCAATCACTGAAAGAATCCTAAACATGGTGTTCCCAGAACACTTACAGCTGGAATAACAGTTTGTGGGTTGGACTACTGTTTTTTTCCCAGTAAGAGAAAAAAATAGAAACAATAGAGTTTTTGTATACTTACCGCACAACACACTAACTACTTTTAAATTGTAGAAATCAGAAAAAAGAACTATAAATAATCTACTAACCTTAACAGATACAAATGTTTTTTTTTTTTTTTATTATTATTTTTATTTTGCATCAGCTTCAACCTCTAAGTTGGTTGTTGTTCAGGTTTAAATGTTTGCTACCAGTAAGCAAATTTTTCTGCAGACAACATTTGATTATTTTTAATAAACGGTAGGAGGATCGGAGCAGTCCAGAACTGCACAACTAACCCAAAGATTTTATGTGGGTTCAAGCTGTTTTATTTTTTGGCAAGAAGGAAAAAAAAGAGTAGATTCAGACCATAAATAGACATAACATGGAACTATGCAAATAAATTATGAAATAGTGCTAGAGAAAAACTTAATGACTGCCTATTTGTGTTTTTAAAATGCAGCTATGTTTGAACACTGACAAATATGTTTTTTCAGTCTTTATTTCTCCACGCCAAACAACACCTGCCTCTTCTCATCACCCTCATCACCTAACACAATCTGACAAAACAGATCAACAGCCAGCTTTTTATTCACTTGCAATAATGTTAGAATTTTTTACAATATGTTTAAACATTTGTTTTTAATTTAAGATCACAGAACAAGAGAGCATTGCGGTCAAAATTTATTAAGGGCATCCAGGGTAACGTCATTTCAAAACTTGACAGTGATTAAAATTGTCCATAAATAGTAATAAAACAAAGGTGATAACCAACACAGCATACAAGACATTGTGTTTTTAAGGTGTTTAGGCAGATATTTCTGGAAAAGTGGGAACAGAACAGGGATGTGAATGTTTATTTGGAATCGTCTAGGCAAGGTTTGACTTTATGATGATATTCTGTTCAACAAAACAGAGTTAGAATATTGTGTAAGACAGACGCAGAGACAACACAGATTATATTTGCTGTGTCTTTGACTGTTCTGTGTTTGTAAGGCTGCATACTCATAATTCACGGAGAATATGGATGGTACATATGTTTAAGCTTCTTGCTAAAGGCAGTTTTTACTTTATATACTGGAAGGGACATGTGGTTTTGGTAATTGAAATGACCCTTCCAGCTCCAGTAGCTCAAATAGATAACCTGATTAGATTCAGTGTGATGGAACATTTCCTCTATGAAATGGCTTTGACTATGACGGAGCCTCTGATTTCTTACAGGTGATGGTACAGGAAATGTTCAGGGAGGTTTGTATCTTGGATAGTAACATACAACACCTTATTTTTACTTATCCTGTGCAAAAGCTTTCCTCTTTGTTGTTAGAATCAGTTCCCTTTATCTTTGCCACAGCAAAAGCTTGAAAGGAAAACAACTTTAAGTCAAAAAGAAACACTTCAACACACTCATAGCTTATCTTCTTAAGAATACACACAAACTTGTCTTTTTATTCCTACTTGAGAGGGGGTTTCTTTGTTCATAAAGCGAGCAAATTATCTAAGGCGCAACCGGATGAAGCTGAGTAACTCTAAAAGAAAATAACTATCTGACTTGAATATGAAAAATTTTATGAAGTAAGTTTATTTAAAAACTGTCCTAGTTATTTCAGTCACACTTCTGAAACTTTGTCCCTGACAGAGAGGTGTAAATCAAGGCTGTGGTGGCAAAAGCGATTCACTACTGACCAGCTGGCCTTCTGCTTGGCAAAGAGACGCAACTTGTCCCTGAAGGTTTCTCCGAGAAAGCTGTAGATAATGGGGTTGAGGCAACTGTTGGAGAATGCCGCCAGGTTAACAATGTGACCTGTGAGCGGGTAGTCGTGCCACAGGGTGGTAGCAGTCCTCTTCGATGGGTTGGCTGTGCCCTGCAGCAGCTGGATGCTAATAAAGACATTCTCTGGTAGCCAACAGATGAAGAACACCAGAACCACCACCACGATCATCCGCAGGGCTTTCTGCCGCCGGGGCCACAACCCACGGTGCTTCTGGGCTCTCATGAGGATTCGAACAATCAGGGAGTAGCATAGACCGATAATGGAGAAAGGGACCAAAAAGCCAATGGTCACCTCCAGCCACTGGATCTCAAAGACATTGGCGAAGCAAAAATGCACTTCACCCCTGTGTTGAGTCTGTACTATTGTGAAAGGTAGGAGGGTGGCAAAGATGGAGGCCATCCAGATGAGACCACAGCTCAACTTGGCATGCTGCATAGTTCTCAATGGGCAGCTGCTCATGGAGCTGGCCAACGCGATGTATCTGTCAAAGCTCATCCAAGTTAGGAAGAAGATACTGCTGTACATGTTGATCTGGAGGAAGAGGGACATGAAGGTGCAGAGGACGGCGTAGTCATAGTATTTTTCATTTAGGTTAAAAACCTCAATGAGGGAATCTGCCACCAGGATGAGGTCAGCCACAGCCAAATTCACAAAGTAGAGATCAGGAATGGTCATCTTCTCTCTGTGGGTTAGGTTTACCACCAAAATCAGGATGTTCCCAATAAATCCAATTGGAAAGAGAAGGATAGTGTACAGGCAGGATAAGAAGAGGCCAATCATATAAAACTGGTATTTTTCATAGTTTTCACTTGTTGTGCTGTTTCTGAATGAAGTGTTCAGTTCCTCCGTATTGTTATTATATATCCAAATCAAAGCAGATGACCTCCCTTCCATACTGATTTTGGTCAGCCTGTTTTAGATCAAAAGCCACAGGTAAGTCACATCCAGCAGCTACATCATGACACCATACCAGTTCCCAGTTTTCTCTCTTTGAAGAGAAAGTCATCTATGCTGTATTGACATGCTGACAGAAGTCAAGCTAGTAAAACATTTATGGAATATTTGACTCCATATTGACATCAAGTTTCATCTGCCAGTAAGTTTAGGATGAAAAACAGAAGGACTTCCATGTCTTGAAATCAACTTTGACCTTTTCCTTGGACGAGGCGCATCGTTCCAATTGTTGAACGTGGGATTGGGAGATTAAGAAGGGTTTTTTGTCCTCCTCTTTTGAGTCATCTGATTGGAGTGCTGCTTTGTTCCGTGGATCTTTATTCAGTGAGAAAAGCCTTGAGACGTTACTGCTATAACACCTAAGCTGTGGAAACAATACCAGGGAAGTAATTAGAGAACAAAACATTTAAAAATCAGCAATCACGAACCCATGTTAATCAACACGTTTTAGAAAATTTACATTACTCGCAGTCAGCTTGATGGCGGCTTTTATAAGGTAGAAAAAAGATAATGGCAGACTATATGAGCACATTAACATTCATGTCTTGGACTTAAACAGATGCATTGAAATCCTGCTTTAAAATCCAGACAGTTCAAGCCCCCTCCAACCTGTCTGTGCAACTTGTTGGCTATTTGTTTATAAAATGAATGAAAAAAAGCATATTTACTTTTAATAATCCTTGTTTTTGAGCTCGGCATTCATCACATGAGCGCACACACATATATACACATACACACAGTCTAAATCAAATTTGTTTTCTATTGAAAAACATACTGGATCATCTTTAGACCCAAAATCGCAGACTCTTCCCATAATATCATCTTGTATTTGGTAAACATGACCTTTGATATTTACAGTCTTGTGGGATTTATTTATTCCTCACAGAAGTAATTTAAAACCGGAACAATAAATAAAAGTATGAATGGGTTGGAAGTTGTAGGAAATAAAATATTTATTCAGTCAATTTTTTTTTAATTCCTTTTGGCAATCTTTGAAATATTTAATAAATAAAAGTCACAATTTATGTTAGTTAATCATGTTGGTCATCTACAAAGATGTATGAAGTATGAAGTATGCCATAAGAACTTCTATATTAGTACAATCACTTTTATTTCTCTTTCCAACACAAATACTCTCATAACAAACTGAAATTCTTTGTAATTTCAGTTTGTTTCCCACCAAAGAAAAGCCATTACGTAAATGTTCTCAGAGAAACTGCAATTAAGAACTCCAGACATTTATTACAGAAAATGACAGCTAGCTGATAAGATAACCTAAAACTTAAGCGACCAGTTCTCTCAAGACAAGAAACAAACTCCACCTATATTCATTTTCTGTGTATCTACAGAACGTATAAAGATGAGACTGTTATTAATCACACTTACTTTATATTTGGGATGTATTGCTTCTCCATGCTTGTCCAGTGAAGAGTCAGAAAGCCAAAGATTTGGATATCCCACTTCCAGGCTTCTCTTCTGCACCACCTACCGTTTGGCCCAGCCCTGCCTGGGGATGAGAGGAGGGCGGGGAGAGGCAGGGAGGCAGGAGATGATCTGACTCCCATGTGTTGCCATCATGCTTCATCTGCCTGCCTTCATCTGTTTGTAGTTTTAGTGTCTCAACACAGGTGTTGAACAGGGAACAGCTCAAATCTTCAAAACTCAGCATGCTGACTACAACACAAAACAAAGTCTGATCAAGATGTAGGTGCTATGGGGAGTTTGCCTTGTGAGGGTTGTGTTGCTGTGGCAACCACTTACATTTTTTGCTGTATTTGTTCACCTGGATTGCCCAGCTTTTAGTGTTAAAGGCCATGTAAACACATGCCTCGCGTCCTTGTTTTTGCAGCCATATGCTAGCATGACAAATCAAAAGTTGACATGATGTACATCATTATGCTGTGATGGAAAAGTCACATTTGATGTTTAATTAAATATGATGTAGGGTGCAACAATCACGTTTAGATTGAGAGATAGACTGTAAGCTTTCACCCTCAATCAGTGCAAAGTAGAGCAGGCTTTTTGCTCCTGGCCAGGCTAACGCTAACACATCATAATTCTAACTACGTTATGTGTCCAGACGGAGACCGCTGAGACCAGTTGTGGAGTCAGAAGGTGTGGTGTTTTTTTAACAACTGGGAGGGATTAAAGAGGATGGGTACACTGACTACAGACACACAATAACCATCTGCTTTAATCAAGATATTTTTAGTAATGGTGAGCAGAAGTACAGAGCATGAAGGAAGTATTCAGAGAGGGTCGCCTTTTCTACAGTCTGTGCTACAATTTTACTTCAAAATTAATTTTCATTAAAATTTCTATACAAAATTTCAGATAAAGAACAAATGAAAAAAGTTTGTGTTTTACAAATTTGTTGAAAAAAGTAAGTACTCACAGCCGTGGTCATGTCACAGAAAATTTAGATCAGGTGCATCCTGTTTCCACCGTTCGATCATCCTCAACAAGTGTATGATCACCTCACCTCTGCTGAGTTCATTATTAGAACAAGATCTAGAATGGGGCACGCTTCTCTATATAATGTCTCATAGTTAAAACTACATGTCAGAGCAGAAACCATGTAATGAAGTTAAAGGAACAGGATTGTGTCAGGGCATGAATTTGAGGAAGCACGCAAAAATATTTTGGCAGCATTAAACATCCTGAAAAACACTCTGGTCTCCATTGTTTGTAAATGAAAGAGGTTTGGAACCACCAGGACCCTCCCTAGATCTCACTCCCCAACCAAACCAAGTAATCAGAGAAGAAGTGCCTTGATCATAGAGGTGGCCGTGTAGGCGGACCTCCAGTAGTACTTAGTGGAAACGGGAGAACTAGTCAGAAGGTAACCTGATTGGTGGCTAAAGCACTTCACCAATCAGGTCTTCATGGTACAGTGGACAGATGGGAGTGGCATTCTGCTGGAATTTTGCCAGACAGTCTATAGTCATTTCAAGTATCAGGTTTTTTTTGGGAAAAAGGGCCTGCTCATCAACTGACTGACAACATCCGTACTTTGAAGCATGGTGGTGGCAGCATCATGCTATGGGGAAATTAATTTATGCAGCAGAAATTAAGCGAGTAGTCCTAGAAAGTGACATAGTATCAGGCAAATAGAGAGAGATTTTTCAAAAATGACCCAAAGCACACTGCAAAGATAATAAATAAGTGGCTTCAGGAGCAACCTGTCAATATCCCTGAATGGCCCAGATGGACTGAAATCCAAGTGAACATGTTGACCCAGACCTAAAATAGCTGTCTACCAAAACTGTCCTTGCAATGTGAAAGGACTTCAGTGAGACTGCAGAGAATGGTGGAATGATTGTAATGATTGCAGAAATGAATGATTGCAACACCAATGGCCATAAGACCTAAAGCTGTCAGTAAATTTAAATACATGAAAAGGTTGACAGATTGCTTCACTGTTGTTTTTTTTTTTTTTTTTTTGTCCTTTAACCGTGGTTTCTTGATGTTTTGCTGCAGGTACTGTACTTGCAGGTTTGTTTGGTTATTTGTCTTCTTTTGTCTACAGAAGCAGATGTTAATCCTCACAGATCAGAGCTGCAGTGTCAGACTATATTCCAACACCTGCTGGGATAAATGACACCATATTGCCCACATAGTTTTGGAAGATTTTAACCAGATAAAGGGATAGCTATCACATCTAAATCACAACTGGTTCTTGTTTGAATTTCCTCCAACTTCTTTGGTGTTGCTATTGGTTTCTTTAAATCCAGGATCAGTCTTTCTATTGTTTTTTTCAGTAATTTTGGAGAAATATCCATTTGTAGCATTATCATTGTTGCCAGGCAGTTTTCACAGTTATGGGAACTATCTCTACTGGGACATAGTATATAAATAAGACTGGGTCTTTTGTACGCTTCTTCTGACTAATAATACCCTTGTACAAGAGCCTATTGATCCTTTGTACATTTTCTGCAAACTATGCCTTTAGCTATGAAAGATGTGAAAACAAAAACAAAAAAACTAAACAAAAAGAAGCAGGAAAATTCAGCCAGGAAAGCAGAGCTTCGCTTTACGTTAATCATATTCAGTATAATGGATAGAGGGAACTGAAGAAGACAGGTTGTTTCTCAGCAATCAGTAGATGCTGTGACAAAATATTAATTTAAGAATGTGCACCCTTATGTAATCAGAGAACTGCAGATTTTTATTTTTTACACCCCCAATAATAACATGTATATTTTTTGTTGCTTTTATTTTCAGTTGTACAGGTATGGGAGAGGTTTTCAAATTGGTTATTGCTACATGTTTGTGGCGCTTTAACATGAATTAAGACATTAGACATTAAGCCATAGTTGCTATTGTTACATAAGGTTGCAATGTCTCCTTATGACCACAAGAGGGCTCGCTGACATAAAAAGTGAATATTTTTGCTTGCGTGACTGAAAACTGAAGCTTTGATTATGTTCAAGCATATTTAAACATCAAATATGTAGATGTACAAACATGGTTTCCAAACAAGCAAAGTGAAAATTCTGAAATACTATTGGGCACAAAATGACAGCGGAGCATTCTTTTGGTTTTCATTTATTAGACTTATTTTGTATGTTCCATTGCAAACACTGTAAGAACATATTTACCTAGTAAATTTGCTTTCTGAGTCTGTAAAAGAGAGCAACAATACTCCCCCACCCCATTTACAAGGACATCAGAGGAACAGGACAGTGCTGGCAGTGTTTTGAGTGGGAAAGGGTGTGGTTTAACTGGTTTTGGTTGGAGGGGGTGAGAAAGTGGGAGGTTAGTAGGAGGGAAGGTAAAACACCGTCATCTGCCTCCACTTACCAGTCTGATGTGCTGCTGGCTCCATGCAGCATCTCTAACAGCCACAACCACAAACTGTGAATGGATCTTCCTGCCAAGTCCGGCCCTGTTTGCTCTGCTTCCAGAGCAATTTCTGATATTTAGCTGATGAAGGGATTTTAATGTTAGGCTTTCTAGTTTTATTTTGTTTTGTTTTTTTTCCTGAAGAGAAAAGCAATGAACGGCACTGGCAAGGGAGGAAGGGTGGATTGTTTTTCAAGCATCTGCTCTGGTCCACTTGTTTTCCCTTGAGCTTCAGTGATGTGTTGAGGGTTTTCTATGAAGAGGAAGTGTGTTGGATTTATTATGTTGTTTTATTCAACATCATCATGTTTTAGATAACTATCGCATCATATCCCTTGTGCCTGTTTTGTCTTGATTTGTTGTTCTTTTTTTTTTAAACCCAACATGTTTATTTGCAGCATGCCGTTTCCTGTTATCTTCAATCTTTTATGCTCTGAATAGCTTTCTTTGTTCCCATTCTTATACTTTATCTATAATTCCAAGTGTGCCCTGCCCAGTCATGTTCCTGCCCTCATTCTCTGTAGTCCAATTTCACCCGTATTAAGAGAAACATCAGTGGTCTGAGGTCGTGTCTGAAATGTGCTCGACAGCCAAAAAAAGCATTAAAAGCTGCAGGCCAAATGTTCTGTCTTCTTAGGTGGCCTGATGCTGTTCACTTTTCAACTTGACCCTCATAGTTTTGGTCTGGCTCAGCCTCTTAAGAAGGAAAAACAATATTAGGATTAATGCAACCCATTAAAAACTGGGGGATATGTCAGAATAACTCAATTTTCAGGCTGTACCTGCACAGAGATTTTTTTTCCCCAATGCACTATTTACAAGAGGAATGTGATAAGAATTTTTTTTATATAATTTGAACAAATTTTTTTTTTCTTCTGAAAAATACACAAAAAAAAATTTACACTATATTGTTTTCTAATGTAAAATGTGGATTATTTTCTATGTTGTTTAGTTTTGTGGCTGCTAATATGTTATTAATGCAAATAAGAATAAGCAACACAAGCTTGCTACGTTGTTTAGTCTGACTGTGACAGGAAGTTTTCCTTTCCTACACCATACCACTTACCGCAGTCTGCAGACCTTTCAGGGTGACACCTTTAATTCTATACTTAGACTTTTGCAGAGTGATCCTGATCACCTAACCATCTCAGGCCAACAGGCCTCCTGTTGCGCCACTTTCCACAATCCGGCAGTGCTACAGCTCTCAGTGCAACATTGTTTACAATTCTGCATAAGATGCAGCCAACGTTTCTATCATGCCCACGAAAGACAGAACAATTCCCAGAATGTGGGGAATGCCTGTTTTCCACTAGCCTGTACGCTGTGGTTAGAGGATCCTTACATAAGCTGTGGCATTAATACCAACACCCACTGCGGCTGCATCTCCGGGGGAGGGAACAACCAACACCGCCTGCTTACTGCCATGACCTGGTCAGGGTTACAGGAAAGACAGTTTCCATTACTCTAATATAAAGCATTCTTGAGTATGACACACCAAGTCGGTTCTTTTAAAATTAAAATAAGAAAAGACATTTCAAGCAACACAATTTATACAGATTGTATCTGTTAACTAAGTGAAACAGTTCGGTTGCGCAGCAAATCCTGAAGCATATGTTCTCAGTGTTATGTAACATTTCATGTCGTTGCAATTAGTAAAAAAATAAAAGGTCATAATATTAGTTTATTTTTTATTAAGTCTTTGACTCAGCTAACAGGAAAGTACTTACAGAATCTAGATAATTTTCTAAAAAAATAATACTGTAATCTTGTTAAAGTATCTTCTTTCAAATCTTTTACATACAAAATATACATAATTCCCACATATACTCACACTGAAAAGAGCATTGCTTTGTTTTGTTATTAAAGCACATTAAAAGGGATGATCTGCACAGCTGAGATTTTGCTGTCCAAACACAAACATCTGCACACGTTCATCACACACAGAATGATTCCAAGTGTCTGTTTTAGCAAAATGAGTGATTCGGATTTATCTCCGCCTTTGCGAGTTTGAACGCCCCCCACCTCTCTGAAATAATAAACCGCCTTGATATTTGGGCAGCTGTCTTAGCTGGGCGTGAGTTTGAAGTCTGATCATGGTTTCTTTTCCATTTATGAGGCAGCACACAGTAAGTAAGCCAACGCCATCGTTCCTAATTACTCCTCCTGCCAAGGATTCAGTCGGCTTGTCTCCAGGGAAGGCGGCTCCAAATTCAGCTTCTTAGTCTTAGCAATATTCAAAATAAGCAAATTAAACATTTGCACATTTAAATAAAACAAGCACAGATCATCTCCTTAAATGTGTTTGTTGCAACACTGCAGTTTATTATTCAGCAAATATCCAGGATTGTCATCCGCCTGGTGTATATTTGGATCCAAGAGGAAATGAACGCTTTCCAGGGCTTTTATAATAGAATATGCTGAGTTTTTATGCTAGAAGTCATGCAGAATTTTATGAGGATTGGGGAAAAAAAATAAATACTGGTTCGGGTGCCATTTTGGAAAATGTAAAATTTCCCTCCATATCTATTTGAAGTTAGCATTACCACTGCAAATCACTGTAAACTAACCACGAGTGCAAGACTCGCAAGCGAGCACATACTGTGGCTCCAAAAGCAAATACACAGTTCAAATTGGGAATGCTTCTCACAGTCTGACTGAAGGTGCCACAGTAGACGTATGCTGCCAAAATCAGGCCTATAAATGACTCATTTTATAGTTGGAGACAAAACATTCCCAGTAGACAAAATGTTTGAAAAAAACATGGGCTGTGAATAAGACCAAGTTATAATTTGAACAAAAAACATTCAGATTATTGTCTATGTCACGTCATATTGAGAAGCTATCCAAATATTTTTGCATCAATAATCTTGAAGTGTTTATGATTTATAGTGTGGGACTGGAATCAGCTAAGAGTTACCGAGTAAGTCTGCAAAGACAAAAACAAACACTGCGCAATTGTAACCTTTTTATTTAGCATTTTATAAGAGCTCAATAATATATACTCTTTTAAATAAACGGCAGACAAAAAAAAAAGCAAAGTAGCTTAAATGCATCTGAGCAGCATCCGACCCGCATAACAAACAGGTGTTCGATATGCAAGTTTTTCCAAATTTTCTACATAGTTTTTTTTCTCCTGTGATCCAGAGAGTTTAAAATGTTTCAACTGGCCAAAACCTCCAAACCGCTTGTGTTTGGTTACAAGACTCTGCATGGACGTCACTGACCTTATGTGAAGTTCTGCACACAGAATACCCGCAGAAGACTGGGCTGTCAAACTCAGGTTAATGTGCTCAGTGGAGCTGCTTATGACTAACAGGTAATAATGTTTCAGCAGAGAAGTAAGAGGTACGCCGGTTATGTTGAGCCCTGAATACAAGCTTCACTTCTATTTGTCAAGTGAGATTTTAAGGTGGTGAGGTGGTGTGAATAAATCTACAGTAGGGAATCTACTGAGGAGCTAGGCACATGTGAGAGTAAGCTCTCTGTGCCTGTGAAACTGAGTCAAAGAAAACGCATCTTCGTTCCAGTACTCATAGCTGCAGAATGGATCTGCCACTGGTAAACAGATTTGACAAATTCTAGAAGAAATAAAATGGTTCTTTCCCTTAAAAAATGTGCAAATTTGGTAATACTATGATCAAGAATCCTTAACAGTAACATTAAACCGAACCAAGTCGCCTTATAATTTGGGTGGATTTTTGCTTAGAGACGGCTATATTCACCGCTATAGCTGTATGAAGCACTAAGATACATAATTTAATAGAGATGCACCAATTAATTACCCAGAAATCAAAATAGTATCTTGATTGGCAGATAAGAATCCATTTTTTTTCCTGATACATTAAATGCATTAAAATGGAGAACTCCAAATATTTTTGAAGCATGATTAAATTTTTATGATGCGTTTTTTCAGTTTATTAAAAAAGACGAAGAAAGGTTAGTAACATTGATTTTGATCTATACCTCTATCAAACCACCTCCAGAACATTTGTTATCGGCCAAGAAAAGCCCAATTGGTGCATCTCTATTATTTAATTTCTGGGTTTCTAGCTTATTGGTTCAGCTTGTGTGAAAAAAAAAAGCTTTTATGCTATGAAAAATTAATCATGATTCACATGATGAAATGTAGGCAGTCGTGTATAAGCCAAACATCCACTATGGTATGCTGCTTGAAGACAGCTTTACAATTATACCTCGATGTTTGGGTTAAACTTTAACTTCATTGATATCAGATGATTGTACAAACTTTAACACCTTTAAACTACCAAAAGTCTCTTGTCTCTGACCAAAAAAAAAAAAGAAAAAAAAAGCAGCAAATGTTTTTTTTATTTCCGTGATTTGTTCCGTCACTGCAGAGAGAGAAGGATCAGATTAAGCTCTGGAAGGGGACAGGAAATTCCACAGTTAGCAATGACGCTCCACATACAGTCCAGATAGTTGAGGAAGCCCAGTCAGACACTGGTTGTGCAGGGGTGGCGCAGTGAGGAGAAGAGGGAGATAAGTGCTGGCTGGGCCAAGAGGGTGGGAGAAGTGGAGGGAGTTTCACGTCACTACTTGCTGCACTGCTGAGTGTTCATGAGGGCAGGACTGGTCCCTGCAATGCAGCCTCCTGAGCAGCCGCTGAAGCTTGCCGGAGAAGTTTTTGTTCATTTGTCTGTACATGAGAGGCATCGCAAAGCTGCTGGAGAACGCCAGCAGCTTTGACACGCACCTCATGAAGTTATAGGAAGGCAGGTAATGCCCGTTGCTGATGTACCCTGGCGCACCGGCGATCGTGTGCACCAGGAGGGTCATGTAGTACGGGGTCCACAGGACAAACTGTACACACACCGACGCCAGCAGCAGTCGGTGTATGGATGGATCCAAGCGAGCCGAGTCCTGATCCAAAGGAGTGGACTCCTTCCTGATGCGCAAAATGAGCACGAAAGCGTAAAGCACGGCCACGGCCGGAACGGCGTAGCCAATGAACATCATGATGGCGTCAGCTGCCTCCTTGTTCTGCATCTTGGAGCACTCGACCATCTTGGTGGAGATGTGGTTGCACACGTAGAAGAGCAGCGAGGAGAAGCTGGTCAACACAGCGCCGCCCCAAATGAAGCCGCACACGTGCTTGGTGTTGTAAACGCTGGACATGTAAGTCCGCGGCAGCGCCCGCTCTATGTAGTAGTCCAGGCTGAGCAGCGTGGTGGAGTACATGATGACCAGGGACGAGATGTTGAAGAGGATGAGGAGAGTGATGTGAACCTCATCGTTGTACTCCCACGCCTGCCAGCGAGTGAACGTGGAGCTGAGGAGCTCCACGGGCGCCACCAGGTTGAGCACGAGTCCCGCGATGGCCATGTTGACAAAGTAGACATCCGGCATGGTCATGGAGACCTTGTTGGAGAGGTTCACCGCAACCAGCAGGATGTTATAGCACAGTCCCAAGGGGAAGCAGACCAGGAGGTAGACGAGGGAAAGGATCGACAGGATGAGGCCCAAATCCTGGGAGAGCTGGAAGTCCACGATGGCGTCAGTCTCATTGTAAAGCATGCTGATCCACATCGCTGGGCTCCAACGCTGGCAAAGCTCCCTCAACAGATCCACTGTAACAGAGACACAAGTTAGGGTATAACAGTCACAACTTGAGGAAAACATTTAACAATGTTGCATTCATTTGACTGTTACCGCTTTGTTTTGCCGCAGTTATTTTTCTCTCCATACAAGTTATATCAGATTCTGGCATTCCGTTTGGCCAAGAGCATCAGCTGAGATAATGCTGCCATCAACCAAACATTCTACTTCTCCTGCTATTAGCTTTCAACTTTCATAAACAGCAAAAATAATCATACACCAGATCCTCGACCGACCCCCAGTCGGTCGTGACTGACGGCCGCTTGTACTGAGCAAGGTTCTGCTGGAGGTTTCTTCCTGCTAAAGAGGAGTTATTTCTCTCCACTGTCACTACATGCAGGCCCAGTATGAGGGATTGCAGCAAAGTCAACGACAATGCACACGTTTGTCAATCCGTATTCGTTCAGGAGGAGTGAATATTGCAAGTCAGTGACTCGACTTGCAATATACAAGTAATTAATTGACCATACTGTACTGTTTGATGACTAGGATCAATTGGAACGTATGTAGGATTGAACTGAAGTGATTTTTCTGTGCTTTAAGACGACGTTTGCTGTGAAACTAAATTCAATTTATAACCAAAAAGATAAACAGAATGTAGCTGAGAGCTCAAGTTTTGTATTATTGATGTATTCATAAGAACAAACACATTGTTCTCTTTAGTGAAACATACAGTCTGTTTTTTTTGCCACTTAATGAGCAGATTTCAGCTCGCTCTGTTATTGCGTTCTGTGCTGGCCAGAGGACCGGACACGGCCTTGACACAAAAGCACGTCAGCAGCGAGTCGGCTATTGTGCTCCGGGTAACGCTGTTAATTTCACTTCACTGCATCTGACTGGCTGAATACAAACGCCTCACAATATGTTTGCAGTTCAGCCTCCAAACCCACACCATTTCACCCTTACTGGGCAGAGCAAAAGAAGCCCTTGCTCTGATGGCAGAACACAAAACTGTATTTGTCTGACACCATGGCGAGCTTTTCCTGTCCTCCTCCGACTCGGAGTTTCTTTGTCACATGTAGGAACGGCCTTGCAAACGTTTCAGGTGGTCGAGGAGAACTGAGGTAAAAAGAAGAACACTTAACATATAGATTCGTTGCTGCTGCTGCTCTCAAAGCCGAGCGCACTAATCTTCGATGTTCAGGTTCCTGCCAAGTTCACCCGGCTGGGAGTGTGTTGATGGCTGGATTTATAACAAGTGAAATGTGAGGCAGGCTAAGTCGAAGGGTCAGTTGACGAAAGAATTTTAGGCTGGGGTTCAGGGAAAGGTTAAAAACAAACTTAAAAAAAAAAGGAATGCACACGTCAGACTGGGCTGCAGATCGGAAAAAAGCAATCATAATCCACCTGGGTGATATTAAATAAATTTGTTGACAAGGTTAGGTCAAGGAAAATTAGATTTTACAAGACATTGGCATCCTCTCATTTTAATTTCCATTGTTTAAAATATGTTCACCTTCCTTCAGAAAAAAAATTATTAATTAATTAAAAAAGCAGAATGTTTCTGAAATTGTGTTTTACAATAAAAATATAGGCAGTGACTTAGACAGAATTTTCATGAAACCTCTCACTGGCACTAAGAGCAGCGAATGGAGTTTTGTTTTTAGGGCGATGAGTAACTATGCCAGTAAAAGGAAAACATTCTTCCGTTCACTTACATAACACCACTACAGAGGGGCCGGTTTTGGCCTTCAGCCTCAGATACACATGCACACCCCGGCCTACTCTCTGCTCTGTAATGAGCCTATGGAGGAGGCTAGAGCTCAGAGCTAAACTAGAGCCAGATAGGGGGGGGAGTGTAGAGTTACTCCTTACAGAAAAGAGAACCTCGTCACAGAAGCACTGGGTAGCCCTTTTGTAAACAGCAGCTAGGTGACTCATTGACTAAAACAGACACTGATAATAGTTCACATTTAGCAATGATCCAGGACCACAGATTACCTGCTATACCTTGAACATGTTCCATATTATCTCTGCCTCCTTCACCCCCTTCCATAACCTTTAATTACTTCAGGAGAAAATGACTTTAGGGGAAGTTGGTGCTTATTAAAGAGGGCCTGCTGCATCACAGCTTGCTGTCCTTATTCATTAGCACCTGCTTTATGCAGACATTTATGCCCCCCTTATCCCTTTCATTAACACATTGGCTCCCTTCAAACTCCTAATGATTATCTTTAAAAAGCTGCCTTTTTTTGGGCCCAACAGAAACTTCACCATTAGTACTGAATTCGCTTAGCTAAACATCACAAGCGAGAAAATAAGCTTCCTGTTTTCCAGGACAGCACACACAGTATGTAAAACAATCGCCTTATTATCTCTCACTAGCCTGAAGGCACAGTGCAAACACAGAGAGGATGAGATGTCCTTTGTAGCTTGTGGAAGAAAGTTGGTCAAGGTTATTTTCTCTAGTAAAGTAAGAAAAATGTAAAAAAATAAATAAATAAATCCAAATCGGAAGGAGCCCGGGATATGTTGTTTATGAGGATATGCTGTTTGTGTCTAAACAACATATCCTTGTTGTTTGAGTCTGGTTGTGTCACAACCAGACACAAAAACCGAGCAGGAAATGGGAAAGCAACGGCTAAAGCAGTGGATGTCAACAAATGTTCTGCAGAAATTATTCCTGCTAATGTTCGGTGTCATGGCAGCTTATTCTGTTGGTTAACTACAAAAAACACACTTAAATAAATGACATCAGGAGGAGGTTTATTTATTTATTATTTATGCTGCTTAACAACTGTAACTAAGATCAGATGATATATTTTTGAATAATTTAGCCACAATGTTTTTTCATGAATAGTCTTAATTAGATATACTGCTTCAGACACAAAATGGGAATCCCATTGTACTCCCATTTTGTGCTTAGTCAAAGGCAAAATGGGAGTACAAGTACATGCTTCAACCTCATGTACTCAGGTGAAAATATCCCATATGAAAGTACCAAACTGGTCGAAAAAGGGGTGAAGAGACCCGCAGCCAATGGTTTGACACCAATTTGATGCCATCAAAAGGCACAATTTTCTTTAAGAGAAATTTTGGTCTGGAGCGACCAAAATGGAAAAGATGAAATTGCCATATGACCAGTGCCCATTACCATTTTTGCCCATAGTTACCTTAATATGCAACATGTCAAAGGCTACAGCAGCAGAAGCCACTACTGTCTTCACAAAAGGAAACCGAGGCTACAATTCACAAAGGCTTAACAAATTTGGAAAAGAACAGATTGGAAAAAACTTTGTTTCGGCCAAGAAGTCTCAAGTTAAGCTAAATTTGGCCCAAACAAAGCTTATTTCCATCCTGCCTTTTGTTAACAATTCAGGAAGTTGTTGATGGTGTAGTGGTCTGGGGATATTTTTGTTGGTAAACTCTGGGCTCTTTACAACAGAGCATCTTTTAAAATTCTCAGGCAATTCACCTGAGTTTTGTAGCTAGGCATCACCATCCCTTTAATGACCACAGTGTACTAATCTTCTGATTGCTTTTTCAAGCAGCATTTTATGGTAAACAACCATATAAAATAATGTAATACAATATCTCAATCAAACAGAGCACCTTTGAAACAAGGTATGGCGGCAGATTCACCTCATGAATGTGAATCAAGGTAGATTGCATAAAATCTCTTATTTGATTTTAAACATACATCAACAAGGTCAGGACAAACGAGCCTACATTCCATTATAAGTGCATGTAGAACACATTTTTGCAGCCAATCTCCAAGATATATCAGACAAAATGGAAAAGAAAATTAAAAACGGCATAATTTTATAGGCAATTTGAAATATAGTTCAATAGAGGCTTCCTGATTTTGACTGTTTTAATATTTTCTTTCCAAGCTATATCTACCAGGGTGTTGTCACAGCCATTGCACTTCAGCTATGCACATTTCGCCAGCAGCCCATGATAATGAGAGCTCTAGTTTTCCACTCAGCTGGGGGGAAAACAAGCGAGGTGCAAGTTCACGCTGTATGAGCAGTGTCTGCTTTAATTTGGTGTCATGAGAATCCTTCCTATCCAAGCCTATTCTGGAGTCTGGAGCTAAGGGTGATGTTTCTGGGGTTGAGGAAAGGCCACGGAAACAAGATGAACCACAACAAGCAGTAGATTCAGTTGCTGTCACAACAAAAATACAGACTTTTCAACCATATTTCTATAAATAATGGTATATGTACATTATGTTTCATTGTGAATGGATATTTTAAACAACCTTTCCTGCTGCTGAATTAGATTAGTATTTTTTTCAAAGTAGTAATACTTTACAGCTTACTATATTGTACAATATCTGAGTATTTACTTAATGCTTCCAGCATTAAAACAACCCAAAACAAAGCCCAACAGGCATCTACTGAGAAGTTCCCATCCAACCCAAGTCAGACATGAATCTGACTTGGATTAGCTTCATCTGAACTTTGTAAACAAATCCATGTCAAAATTATTTAAACTAAATACTCCCAGAGGGGAAGGCCGTGTTTCAGCATGCGCCGGACCCACCAAAACATGATCAGTGACGGCCGCGTGCCTGACGTCTCGGCATTCTGAAGCCAGAACCTGGCAAGTTGATGAGAGCAGTGTGACATACTCAGCCCGCACCCCTCGTACATGCTTACAGGAACTTGCAGCCTATTCAAGGAAAGTGCTGGATGGCGTCACGTGACTTCCTACTTGTGCCTGCAGAAGAGCAGTGAAAGCAGCAAAGCCCAAAACAGCCAGATAATCAGATAACATGACCTGCTGTTAGAGACAGTAAGAAACTATGAATTTGTGACTTGAAAGAAGAGCTCAAGACATCTTGTGTCTTCATCTAATTCACCACAATCAACAGACTTTGTTTTAAAGCTATTGCTATTTATCAATCATTAACTTGCCGGTTAGTCCACACCTACAAAAAAGCTGAACTTGAGCAAGTCATTGCTTCATTTCTATCCTGCACAGAGTGCTGAGCAGCATCAGGCTGTAATTTGCAGAAGGAAAGTTTGTCTTATCAGAAACTAAAGGGCTTCTGGTCAGAAACAGATAACAATCCGCCTCCCCGGTGTGCTTTCTGGCAATGTGTTTGACAGTGACAGGCATCAGCGGAGTGAGAGTTCAATGGTCAGCACAAAGCAGGCTTACTGCCTCTAAATTGGGCCCCTTACACGCCTATGTCCCATTTGGTCAAGTGTATGAAATTGACAAGAGCAAAGCCTTATTTTTAAGGACTATTTAATTTCATTTAATTCAGAACAAGCTGTATTCTAATATTAATACTCGCACTGAAAATAATCCAATACTGTAAACCTTAGCGTTCAGTTCATGCCTTATTTTTTTTTTCTTAATTACAATCTGAAAACCAAAACTTACCCAACTATTAATTATGTACTATTAAGCTAATTTTGTTATGGCTTTGTTAAAGTTCACTTATTCATTAAGTGTTACCATTACACCATTTCAAACATTTGAACGAGGACAAAACTTTCCTTCAATGTGATTAAAAGATATAGAAGATTCACTGGTATCTCAAGGTTGTTTTCATTTTATGGCCCTCTACAAACTGCTTATGGCTGAACATACCATTGGGACATTTAGGTCCCAATGGTATATGGGACATTTGAACAAGAGATGGGGTAGTATTCATATAAACAACATCTCCATTGGTAGTGGAGGAGTGCTTTACCGCACTTGAGACTTAGCCTCCAAGGAAACATCCCCAGGTGTTGTTTTCTGAACGTAAACGCGTCGTTTAAACTGCGAAGTCTCCACAAACAAACTAACCTATACTAATTTTGGCGTAACACAAGTTACCACCCTATATTACGCTAATTAAATAATCAGATGACTGTCACTAGTTTACCTTTATCGTCCCATCTTGATAAAGACATTACTAAAGCGGCTTTCTCAACCCATATCTACAATTTATTCGCGGGTTAATTTACCTCAACTTACTTTAAGAAGAAACATTTATCAGATTCCTTATGTATTAAACGACAGAAAAAGAGGATAACTCACCACAAGCGTATGGGTTTGGATCGGTGACAAACCTAGGGAGGCATTGGATTCGGATGTAGCATTTCCACTGGCATTTCTCGGTTGCTTCATTTGAAAACAAACGGACGAATTAAAAGTCCTCCGCGATAATATAAAGGAGGACTTCAGGGCGAGCAAGAGCTGCTTCACCCGTTTTTCGATAAGTCCCCCGTCATTTATCAACTTTTTGTACAGGCTTTCGGTCAAAAAAAGGGGGCCGACCGTTAGAGACTTTACTACGGATGTAGAGTTGGTGCTGGTGCTGAGTCCTACAGTGTATACACACACACACACACAGACCCCTCCCCCTACTGTCTGCTCCCGTCGCTCTCTGCCGCCGCTGTTCTCTACTCTGATTGGACAGAGCGCACAGGGGGCGGGGTTGGGGTGAACACACGAGTGCGCATACAAATTTGAAACATCTTTAAGAATGGACACTACACAATAAACAAAGAAGTACAGTGTTTCATAAACAATTAGCACAGCAGTTGGTAAGATATACACCCACTTTGGCTCGTAGATTATAGATAATATTTTATGTTATGCATTTATAGAGAAAATTACTTGTCAAGCACATCAGTTGTCAGAGATGTTGTGCACGCCTTTCATTGCTCAAGTATTGCAGTGAATCCATGTTTTGTGCACATAGAAAACTAGTGGTGTACTGTAATTTTGTTAATGTCTGCCTTAGGGGTAGACATTAAAGGCTCTTAGAAGTTATTTACTTATCGGTTATCCTGTAATTAACCTAAAACGATTGTCAAAATTTGCAAAAATATTTAATCTAATTTCTTACGCATGCATGCTTTAGATATACATGTTGACTTGGAATACCAATTTTACCCAGAATGAATATTTTCTCAAGGTTTATGCAAATTCTAATTTATGAACCTTTATAAATTTATGTTCAAAGCAGTTGCACGCCTTCTCATTAGCCAAGTGCTTTAAATAAAAGCAAAGTGTTGTAAAAAACTGAAAATAATTTTTTAAAAAAGGGTCAATTTTATTTTGTTGATATTTACCTCTCCATCCTTTTCTGTTATGGAGTCACTCTAACCAAAAATGCTTTACCTATTATCTTAGCACAGTGTTTCTCAATTATTTTTTGTCATGCCCCCCTCCCTCCCCTTGGGATCCTATTTTTTATTTATTTTTTTGCTACTTCTATTGTCTTAAACAGGCAGCCTGTTGATTAGTTTGAACACTGCTGCCACCTAGTGACCGGAGGCTTGTTTCTCAGCTGACATGAATCCTGCTTCTCGAGACCTCCCTGACACTTTGCCACACCCCACTGGGGAATAAATACCCCACTATTTGATAAATACTCCCTTAGCAACAGCAACATTACATGGAAGTAATGATGAGTTTCTGGTTTAAGGGTTGATTATAAAAAGGCTTGTATAAATCGGCATGATGTTTTGGTCTTGGACTATTTTTATTACCTTCGATTCTGATTTTACTTTGGATGCCCAATTAAAGACTGTGGTTTGTTCCTGTTTTTATCGTCTGACAAATATTGCCAAACTCAGCTCCCCTGTCTCACATCCTGACCTGGAAATAATTATTCATGCTTTGGTTTAATCACATTCGAATTATTACGATGCACTACACTCATGTTTTAGCAAAACCTCCCTCAAGTGGTTGCAAGTTGTTCAAAACGTTGCTGCCAGGCCTCAGACAAAAATCTCACATGACTCCAATCATAATGCAACTACACTAGCTTCTGGTTTACTGTATTTTAGAGTGCAGATTGGAGCAGTATTTTTATAGCATAAACATAAGATTGCTACTCAGAGTTGACTTTAATTAGGTTTTTTCTTCTTGTTTCGATGAACCCGAATGACCAACAGAAGTATTAGTTAAAGTACACCAACATTGCTTTGAATTTATTGTATTGTGCTAGGAGAGAAAATACTGTTCTTTATCCCAACACTGATACAAAGATAGATAATTGTTTACTAAAAAAGGAAAGTGGCTGGAGACAAACGTGATTTGTTTAACAAATGAGCCTGTAAGAGCACTGCCATGCTGTATTAATGTCTTCTATGAAAGAATGAAAATTGATTCTTAGGGGAAATATAATTTTTGCATTATTAATTTAAAACCAAAGGTCAAGCTTCTGGAGAAATAAATATCTATCTCACACCTGGAATGATTCCAAAACAAAGTGTTGTTTTGTTTAACCCAAGCAAACCAAATCTTCACTTTCTCAAAGATGTGAAAAATATTGTGTTGTGTTTAATTACTCATAAGTGGAGTAAGGTTTTCTACTCCTCTACTTAACGGTTTAATGAAAATAATTCAAATTTTATAAAATGAATCTGTTAACACAGAGGAAGTAAGAAGCTTAAGGATTATGATGTAAATTCTTTGCTGCAGCAGCGCCTCAAACAAACCTGACATAGAAAACCATGTTGCACGGCAAGTTGGTTTTCGTCATGCCTTTCTTCTCCTAGCAGAAGTTAATTACACCATAGACTACCCTGATGAAAGATGACATACCCAGCTGAAAATCCCCTTGTTTGTGTTGCTATAGATACCAAAAGTTTACGATCGACAATGGAAATCATAAAAATGTATCATAGTTATATAGTTCAGCGCTATAAAAAAGTAGAGAAGCACCTCATCTTTCTCATTGCTTCTAATGAGTTATATATAATAAGAATTTATCGCAGGTGAAACTAAAAGCCCTATAATAATTTGATCTCTGGGTGTAACCAGGTGGCCTGCTAAAAGTGATATGAACTTTTTTTGACATGAGGTCTTAATTACTACCTCACCGTGTAAAGATGTGTAGATTTCTGCTCTTTACATTAATCATAGTAGAAATACAACAAAATTCTGAAGTGAATGGCTGAATCAGTCACTAATTAAACACCACAAATAAAAAGGAAAGAAAGTAAATATTATAATGAACTCTGAGAAAATATTTTCCTCTTTTATCCTCTACACAAATAATGGAACAGTATACAGTGAACAAATAATAAAATTAATTCAAACTACAAAAACAAAGAAAAACATTGTCTAGTTTATTCTGAAATTCAATTAGAAAAAACTAATTGAATTTTAGAGCTACATAATATGATTATGTATAAGAATAGGGACTTCACTGTTTTAATTTGTCCTGCCCTGTTTAAAACTTGCCATTTTAAATGCTGCTGTGGTTGTATTTTGCTGGTATGAAGTACCAGAAAATTACTGTCAAAAAAATCCTAATTAAAAAAATTAAAAATCTCAAATGTTATGTATTTTTTTTTTAGCACAATCTATTGGAAGATATATCCGATCTATTGGATTGAAATCCAGGTTATACATGTTAGTCCTCTGCAAGTGTAGCTGTGAGAAAATAATGTATGTACAGTAACTAAGCATATTATGTTGCAATAAGGCACAATTAAAGAATGTATTTTTATGGTCATAGTATATGAAAACACAAGGATTTTTGAGTTTTCCAAAGCAGGACAAAGTGATGCACTCTGAATAATAACAATGTAATCTATCATTGCATGTGACAAATTCTGAATGCCTTTTCTGATAATAAGACGCAATCACATAAAAAGATCTTTCTGTCCGAGGACATTACGCCCCAAGTACAATAGAACATCCTGTTGTACTGCTGCACATCAGTTAATTGAACTGAAAAAATGGGAGTGAAAGGTTACAAAGCATGAATAAAACTAATTAAAAAACAGATCTGTCTTCTAAATGAGTGGAAAAAATGTATACTTTATTTAAGCAGCCTGTTTTAACTTGTTGTCAATCTACACTGCTTTCACTTTAAACTAACACACATAAAATAACAGACTTAGACATCCCTTATTAGTCCATTCATTCACATCATGCTGCACCATTTTCTGACTTGGCCATTGTGATGAAGAGTTGTCTACTCAAAAAAAAAAAATTGTATTACGTACTTAGGAAGTTATATTCAACTCCCAGCCCTTTATTGCTTTGTAAAGATAGAACTTAAAGTATGAACTCAGATCAGGAGCGCAGATTTTATTTCAGTGTGAAACTAATACATAGCAAACAACTCAGATTAATGACATAAGCTCTTGTACCATTAATTATGTTAGCCATCCTTCTGATGATTCTTCAGTTTATTGTATTATCTGGTTATTATGTATAAAGTCTCTGGGGTTGTTAGATTTTTAGATGGATTCTTGTCTTCCTAATAGGTCAAGATTGCCTTAATTTCTGATTAGTGGTTAAAACACAGACATGCTGATTAATGCGTCTATGCATGACGGTGCTTGGGATTTAGACTTTTACTGCTTGGAAGGGTGTATGCTGGGGAGAGCCAGAAATTGAATGGGTGTTGATAATGAAATCAGAGTTTATCCCCAATCAAGCTCAGAAATCAGGCCCTGTTCCTGGAAGCTGCGTTTCCAATGTAAGGCTCTGTTCTGCATTTATTTTTGCCTGATATTTTTTTGACTGCATAACAATACATGGTTTGTTTGCAAAAGGTAGTTCTCAGATTTAAACACGTGTCATCTGTTTGCACACTTAATTTGGCACCATTGGTAACCAATGCCGGTCTCACTGACGCCTAAATACGTCAACATATAACAAACAACTGCCACCTCAGTGGGGTGTTTCTGGAATGGCCTATGATAATCATGGTCAGGCACAGCAGCAGCTACGTCTCAGTGATAATTTGTTTATCTAGTTGGGTATTTGCATGCTCACAAACAGAGGCAAACTGTACAGCAGTACATCACAGTGCACAATGTGCTCATGCCTCTAAGCTCAGTGGCCTGGGAGTGCACATTAAGCTCATTAAGTCTGTGGTAGAGATTATGGTGTTTCAGACCAGGCACCAGCATCCAGTGGCTTGGGCGTCTCATCATTTTCACAGGGAAGGGAGGAAGTGGATGGATTATTGCAGAAGAGCTCCTCTGACTCACTACCCAGTCAACATTGTCTAATCAGAAATATTGCTGACTGAAACCTTGTAGAAATGGACTAAATCAGACAGCGTGAATTTAAATTAAATCACTAATCCATTGGAAAAGATGTTTGATTTATTGATGGAAAGGCAGCTAAAAATATTTGAGATAGCAGGATGTTGTACACTTCAAGGACAGAAATAGAATGTTTTGACTAAAGTTGAAATATATAAATCAAAGAAGTGGGGCTTTGATACATTAAGCATTATGTTAATCAAAAATTAACATCATATCATATTATAGATATGATATAATATCTATAATATATAATAATATTATAGATCATATATAGAAATAATATTATAGATCATATAATAAATCTGTAGAGTCTCTGCAGCCTGTCTTTGTTTTGCCATTGCAACTGTCTGCTGCCTGCTGAGGTCTGTCATCCTGTCAGGCAGCTTCCTGGAAAACAAGGGCTTCCCATGTGACAGGATGTGTTTCTGTCAGCATGATTGTTGTGTACATGTGTATGCTGGTGCTTTGTGACATGTGACTTTGAATGCATTAATAAAATGTTTGAACAGTGGATCCCCTAAATGACTACATATGACACTGCAGCTGAAAATAAAATTTAGAATTAATTAAATGAACCAGCACATTTGACTGGTGTCTTTCTGTGTGTTTTCCTGCTGAGATAAGTTATGTGGTGAACATTTTTCTTGCTTTGTTTTATTTTTGTGAGTCTTCTTCCTTTGGACAGTGTCCAAGCCATTTTTTTTTCACCCAAAGGTCCATTAACCTTTTGATCAGTTTTTTTCTTTGTCTTGGCTTACTGACGTACTTATGTTGAAATGAGAAATAAGAATCACCAAAGAATGGGAAATAACATATCTTATCTATTTTTACCTCAGACGTTGGGGTAAGAGAAGAAGAATTACACAAAATATAATCAATCATCACTGAAAACTAGCTGCTACTCAAAATTTGTCATTATAGTAAAGCAGAAGTTGACAGATATTTTGATGAAACAGTTATTTTGTAAGTCAACATGTGGAGGAAGTTACTCAATAATGGTAGTAGACATGCTAATGCATGTCTACTACTACTATTAATTCCAGTGTTAGTAATTTCCACTAAGTCAGTCTAAACAGTTGCATGGTCATTTCTATTCACTGGAATTCAACAGACAGGAAGAAGAAACTGGAAGAAGTAGAACCAGAAGGTTTTTCTTTTTTTTCTACTGTTTTTAAGTCATGACAATGTGAGAAAGAAATAGCAGTTTATTAGAGAATAGAAAATAAAATCTAGTTGGAACTGTATGTCTATACACTTTCTTCATTTCTAACATTGATGTGATTTTCAGGATTAGCTCTTTTCAGCGTTTTAAGGCTGTCTGATCCAAATGTGAGGGATAACTAAGAACCCAAGGTAAACCCTTAACAAATAGAAAAAAAGACCCGACAGGACATAAGAGATGTACAATCCCCTTTGATCAGCTACTCTATTTTGTTGGTGCTAAAAAAAAAAAAATCCATGTCGTTGTTTTTTGTATTTTTGATCAATTTAGACAATAGTAACACGTAGACAAAAGGAAACACCAACAAAGTGCACAAGGACGGATCATCTAGTACCAAACCAGTAAAATACGCCGTGGATAGCATATTTAGCATGTTGATATAACAATAACTGGAAGCAAACATGGAATATAAATTCAGAGAAAAGTGATAACAGGGACAATGAGCAGGTGATTGTGATTAACCTAATATAGAACAGCTGTAAGAAGTACTGGGAGCTCAAGGCAACCATGAAAGAAATAATGTCAGCAGGGAAACACAGGACACAAAAGAAACATAGAGCTACGTATATAACAAAATATGTATAACTCAAATATATGAACCAGAGCATACGACTCAGGTAAAGTAAACTCAAAGACATACAGGTTATGTGAAAAGATCAGCTTAGCTAAGTTGTGAGCTGTGTAGACACTGGTTTATTCACAATGTGACCAAGATCAAGTAGTGTTCAACTTCAATTTTGTTCTTACTGTATGTAGCACATTTAAAAACTGCAACATTAATCAAAGTGCTGTAAAGAAAAAATTGAAAATTAGTTTAAAAAAATTGAAAAACCCTAAACTCTGAAGCACCTTTCTAAGATTTTTTATTGGATGTTATCATCACATTTGTGATAAGAATAGATGTGATTTGTCGTGCATTTTTTAGGCATTACATTTAAGTGTGTAGGCCCACATAACTTAGCAACATTCCTGAGGTCAGTAAAATGAACTTATGCTTTGATGGGAGGCATGTTTTGATAAAACGATGCAGGGTAACTGAGGTGGTGCTGAACTGCAGGCAGAAAGAAAAGCATGCAGGCAGCTGCTTCTCTCCTGCTAGGTTGTCCCTTGTGACAGAATGTGCTCTGACCTCAGGTCAGCATTGTAATGCATCCTTTTCAATAACATCCACCTCAGCCATATGCCTCAGCAGTAGTTTTATGGCACGTTCCTTGGTTTTTCTTTGTCTCTCGAGGGAAATTTATCTGTTGGCTTTTTTTCAGCCCAGATCAGGTTGGCTTGAATAAAACTTTGAGAGAAAATAACATTTAGAAGATTATTGTGACCTTCATTTGCAATATGACTCTGTCTGTCTGAGAAATAATTGTTTATCTGCAAATTTCCACAAACTTAAAATCGTACATGTGTGAAGTAATGAGCACTGTAAAGACTAATTTTACATGCTCCATCATGCATATTTTGATAGAGCCCCATCCAAGTAAAGTCAATTTGCTTTGAAAATCAGAAGACAGAGCATACATAATTTTTTTATTTTATTTTAACTTGTAATATTGCATATAAAGGCTTCGACAATTTCTTATTCTGTTATAAAAACTTTAATTTTAGTGGTTGCTAAGGTAATAAATATGTCGAGGAAACAGAAGCCCTATATCTATAACAATAAAAACAACTATTCTTCAGTTAATTAAAGCTTGTAAACACATCATAGTATTTAACATGAACATTTTTCATTGCTATTGTGCTTTCATTAAAGCTGTTAAGTCCAAGCAGTCATTTAAAATCCTCGTGTACCTAATCCACTCAGGAATTTATTGGGTTCAAACACTACAGTTCAAGAGTTTTTTGGGGTTTTTCTTTTTGCTTTTTTATTGTCATTTATAAAAGTAAACAATTATTGTGAATAGAAAACATTGTAAGAGATTCATCTCAGAGAAACTTTCAATTTTTACAGTTTCTCAACAGGATGAGTGCAGTGATCAGTGAGGGATGCTGTGATGGGCCCCCCTGCTGCATTCTGCTGTGCTTCAAAGCCCAGATTATTCTGTTGTTCGGTTCCCCCAGATGCAGCAGCGGCTGCAGCACAGGATGCCCACTGTCTGGCTCTGATGAGCAGATCTGAGCAAGATTAGTGGGCTGTTGTGGTGGATTGGCAAGAACAGTTGGCGGCTGTCCACTCACAGCTGTGTGTTTGTGTACTTTACAACGCTCTGGTCTCTGGTCTGTCTTTGTGTTTGGCTTCAGCCACGAGACACTTTCCCCCCCACATCCCCATCAGATCTGAGAGCTCTTAAAATGGGGGCTCTCCAAAATATCAGGAACACTGCCACCTTTTAAGGAAATATGAGACTACTTGAAGAATAACAGAGACGTATAAAATCTCTGCCTTTTTGGATCACATCAACTATGTATTTCAGCTTCTTTGCACGACTGTCAATCATTGGACATGAAATGATTTGAAATGCGATATCACTGAAAACACTGCAAGTCAATGTTGTGTTAATAAATTGGTCCAGGCAACAAGAAAACAAATAAAAAGCACATAAAAGCAATTAAAAAAATCTCTCATAGTTGGATTTCCCCTGGCACCAATTATTGTTTCTCTGCTCAACACGCCAAGTCATATTTTTGCCTGTTCCGTCACTGTAGTCATATTTCACATCCCCATAGCAGCCATGGTTAGCTGGTGACAGTCTCTATTTACAGAAAACAATCGTCATGAATAAAGAGCTGGTGGAAAGTATCAGATGATGAATGTCTCTTGAAAAAAAAAAAAAATAAAATATAAATATATATAAATACAG
>CAEFZY010058407.1:0-12789 GCA_903066815.1 Brachyrhaphis roseni
GGAGATGAAATTTCCTACCCAACTCTTCAAAAGATAAAAGGTTGTTCCTGTCAATCAATTGATGAAGAAATGTGAGCCCCTTTTCAGTCCACTTAGAAAAATTTTTGTCTAAGGAATTAGGAGTAAAGGATTTAACATGCCCAATACTTGTTAATATTGATAAACCTCTTGGAAGCTTGAACGAAATACGCACCTTGTTCCAAATACTAAGAGTAACTTTAGTCCACAGTGGCAGATCCTTAACTGGAATATCTAAAAAAGGCAATACCCTCAATGGTACTGAGCACCGCGCTTGTTCTGTACTCAACCATCTTGTTTGGGAATCCTGTTGAATCCATGAAATCAAAGGTCTTAACTGAGCTGCTCAATAATAATATTTTAAAACAGGAAGATTGAGACCCCCTTCTGTCTTACTTCTTTGTAGTGTTTTATATTTTACGCGAGGACGCTTGCCTTGCCATATGAATTTTGATATCATTTTATCCAATTCAACGAATGTGGGTTTTGGTATTACTTTGCATGCTTCTTGAACTGAACCACTACTTCGTGACTTGAAGGATAAACATGTCGGTTGCGTAACCGGACACCGATCGAAAATGTGTTGATAAGTTTAAGGTCGTGTCACCTGAAAGAAGATTTTTAGTTTTATCGCGACTTGTTAACAATAATTGGTTCTGTTTCATTTTCTCTTTATAGGAAACCGGGACCTGGACATATACCACCAGCACAGTCACAGTGACGTGGGCGAAAACCCTCAGAACCAGTGAGTTCATCTTCTGATGCTTTTGAGCCAAAAAAATAACAAAAGTTTTAAAAAGCTGTATTGTGTGTGCCTATCTTTGTACCAGAGCGAGACAAGAAGCGCTTCACAAGTTGGCGACATTCTTCAGCTTATCGAAATCTGTGGATCCAGCTCCAAAGTAGGTGTTTTATAAACATCCTGATTCTGTGCACCTTTTAAACTTTACTGATTACTCATTCATTGTTTTTGTTTTGTTTGCTTTTTTTCAAGTGAGCCCGAACCAGAAAGGAGGAGTAAGTTCAGCTCAATCCATCTTATTTTTAAATTGTTAGCTTTATAACTTTTGTTTTTGTTTTGTTTTTTTCTTAATAATTTCTTAATCTTCATCCTGGTTTCTCTGTAGGTCCTACCCCTGTGCAGGAAGAAGCTGCTAGTGCGTAAGTAGCCCAAAACTAACACACACACACGCACCCTAAAAAATATCCCAGACATCTTGCTCAACCAGTAGCCAGACAGGTTCCCTTCTATTTTTTTGTTCGGAATGAGCTGCTAAGCACGAAAAGATGTGAACGCGTTAGTTTATGTGTCTAAGAGAAAATCAGGTGGACTGGAAAATCAGTCCGATCCTCCCAACAAGCTGGTTCCTGTCCAGATGAAGACACATTGTGATCAAAACACTGCGACTAGGCAAGGCTTAGTTACACGGTTTAAGGTCCGCCTTTTTAAGAAAAGGTTTTGGCTTCAGGTTAGGTTTGAAGTTTTCCATCATACGACCTTGGTTTTTAATTCAGATTCATTCAGAAATTAGCCGTGATTCATTCAGCTAGTAATTATTTGAACACACGGGGTCACTCATGGTCTGGGTCTAGGCCATTGGACTTTCAATAAGTGGACTACAGATGAAAAACTGAAGAAAACAAGCCGGTGATGTCACTGTAAAAGCAACATACCCCACCCTGACGTGGAAGAACATCACATTTTAACCCCTTAATAGACACACACTACATAAAACAGGCGTGTGTGTAGTGAGTAATATACATATTTCATAGGTAGTAAGACAGGACTTGATAATCCGCAGGCTGCAGCTCATTTCCTCCTATTAAGACTCAAGTTAGAAATGTTTTTTGGTTTGTCAGTATACGCAGCAAAATAACAGTATTACTCAGGTTCAATGGAGCAACACCCATGACTATTATGAAGCTGTTGCTAGGCAAGGCAGGTTTATTTTTATAGCCCAATTCCTTCACAGGGTAATTCCAGGCTTTACGGAATGGAAATAAGACATACATCAAAAACATGGAATATAAATGAAAAACATCGTATGAAAACAAACATTGTAATGCAAATTTAGACTAATGAAATGATAAACCAGTCTTTGGACTTTATGGATGAGTGGTCATAAGCAGGAATGTTTTCAGTCCTGGTATAAAGAACAGTTTCTGCACATCTCAGGTTTTCAGGCAGCTGTGTCCAGAGCTAAGGATCAGAGAAATTAAATGCTGCTTTCTTTTGTTCAGTTCAAGTTCTCAGAACAGTAAGTGAACGTGTCAGATGACTTGAGGGGACCTGCATGGTTCATATCTGATCAGAAACTCTGAAATGTGCTGCAGAGATTAAAGGCCATTCAGTGGCTTACAGACCAGTGAAAAGTTTTAAGTTCAATCTATGACAAAGAGTCAGTGCAGTAATTTTAGGACTGTTGTTTTGGTATTCATTTTGTGGTGCTGATCAAGACTCCAGAATTTTAGAAGAGCTGCAGCTGCCAAAATTCATTTTTGATTGGTTTTACCAAAACCTAATAGAGAGAAGTGTGTACACTGACAGATGCACTGATGGATACTTTGGACACTGACTGTGGGAGCCTATGGTCAAGTGTTAAAAGAGAAACATTAACTTATATGTCATCAGCACTCCCAAATCTCAGCAAATTGGGACCATGTATATTTAGAATAAAATCAGTCCAACAATAAAGCCCTGAGGAACTCCACGTGTAATTTTTGTTTGCTCAGATTTATAATTATAAATAAGTATACAGTAACTTTAGTAGCAGTAGGAATAATTGCTGATTTTCTGTAATAGGAACAATGAAATGATGTTATACATTTTTGATTTCCATGTTTGTATGTGTTCAGTCATGATAAATATATATATATTTTTTTTAAACAGGCCACAGGAAAGTTCAACTCAGGAGACAGAGTTTGACCCTTCAGCCATCATTTTACCTCCTCCTGACATGTATGCAGACTCTATGCTGGATTCATCACTGTACAGCAAGGTGAGGATAAATCACACAGACTCTCGCAACATCTGCCTGCCTTCCTGATATGTTGAAACAGTTTTTCTTTCTGTTTCTACCAGCCAATCAAAAATCTCCCACGTTGACCAGGATCTTCCTACCGTGGCAAGCTGCAGCCATGTGATCCTTTGCCAAAAAAACAGCATCTTCCTGACTTCAATATTTATCTGAGAACCGCAAATACGAATCAATACACTGAGGAGTGAACCAGCGTCTAGGCAAATGGATATGTTACTGCTGTTCCTTGAAGATGTTGGTGTGAGGATTCTTTACGTTGGACCTAGATGAAGTCTCCTTTTCTTAAGAGGACATAAAAGCAACAATAAACACTTTACAGACCGACACAGACTGGACAATACCAGAGAAGTACAACCTGAGGTGGAAGTAAAGGATTAATGAAACTGCAGTTTTTCTACTTTCCTATGCAAACTAAAGGAAGTCTTGCAATCAACTTTTCTTCAGATTAACTGTCAATCCAAAGTTGAATCACAGCTCAAATAACCCGACAAGAGCCTGAATCTTTGTCCTTGTCTGCATGAAGCGTCAAGAAGAGTAGGATCATTCTTCTCTATAAAAGACTCAGGGTTTGCTGCAAGGGACTGAATATTTTAAATAACCACCTTCTGCTTTCTCCAACAATTTAACAGTTTCCACAGAGTTATTCGGAACTGGTCAGTTTAATTTCCAAGTGTTTGAATCACTGTTTGTTTTTGGTTTTTTTTGCTTTTTTAACTTTACAGGGATCTTTTTCTACTTTTTGTTAAAATTTCAGATAACCACTTTAGCTTGTTTAAGAGTATGTATCTATTGTTGCTGCGATATTTAAATGATCACTGATGTAGAAAAAGATAATTTTTTTTGAAGAGAGATTCAATAAAGTTATCAGTAACAGTTCCCTTACCCGTAGTAGAAAGATGAATGTAGCGCTGGAAGGTTGCCTGTTTTGGATTGCAAAAATTTTGCTAAACCTGGACTAGCTGCTAGCTTCCACGTTTCTATGGACTTATTCACTTTTTTACAGCTCACTGCAAAATGGCATCTTTCCAACAAAGGCGAAGGAGAAATTGCTGATAACTTCACAGAAACCTCACTTCAAAAATTCCAGACTGCTAGGTTTACTGCCTTGCATTACATAAGAGCTAAGGACTGCGATGTTAAATGTGTAACTTCAGAATGGCGCTAGCGTTCCTACAGGTCTAACTTTTGAATAAAAACATCAACATCCAGCTTTCTTTTCTATAATTTAACTGTTCTGCAGGTGTCCATGTCACGTGCCTCTGATGCGTCCTCACAAACCAATGTAAAAACTTAAATGTGTGTGTAAAAGCTCGGTAGTGGAAAGACACTTGAGAACGACATTGTTGTTTTTGCATGTTTATTTTTATTTTAATAAATACTCCTTAAAGTGCAAGTCATAACAGTAATATCATGCAGTGCATAACAAGGTCCAAACCCCAATCTTAGACACAAAGATGGAGAAAGACAAGCACACACACACACACCCCGACAGAAGAAAACACCTTTGTACAAGATAACAGCAAGTAATGTGTACCCACACACACACATCACTCACAACATAGACGGGGTTGTTTAAGGTCACCATTTAACTACAGCTAAACAGAGAGGATAGCTTTGCAGAGGAAAACTGTCCCTTTGGTAAGATCTGTATTTCATGAGGCCTGCTGGCACGTTGCTGAGGATTCATGAGTAACATGCCACTGCAGCTGTAAAAGGTAGAGAGCTAGACCTGTTGGTAAATACTGGTTATATGAGAAGAGTTTGTGTACATCCGACCTATCTCTTCTGTAGAACCCTTAGCGTCTTCCATGGATTTTGTGCACCATGTTTTTTTCGGGCAGCAGTGCCGTGGGCCAATGCATATTTGTAGACAGAATCTGTGTTGAGGAGTCTGGGTTATACAGCTGCATGTATATTGCAGGTGTGCAAGTAATGAAGGGTTTCAGCAGTGGATTAAAAAGTACACCTTGCACTGTTTCAAAGAAAATGCTTCAGAAAATCTTCTGAAGCATTTGCAGACCGTCCACGGACTTTAGTGGACGGTCTAACGTCCGTCCACTTTAAAACTCAAAGTGGACGGACTTTAGACCCAGTCCTGCGGTCCAGACTCGAACCCTTCAACATCACGTAGACGAGTGTTGGGCGGTAGCATGTCACAGTTGTTCCAGCAGTGGTAGATTTAGTGAAGGGGGATGTTGCTCACCACACAGGGTGGCAGGCTAGGAGTGTGGTGTGGACCCACAAGAAAGGGGAAAAAAAGGCCAATGAGTTGCAGCCTGGATGATTTTTCTCCAGCTTTTGTGCATGTAGCTAATGATGGTGGAGTTGGAATCTCATAGCTTATGATTGAGATAGGGAAAACTTTTACTGGTTTTGATGATTTCCAGTTAAAAGGTTAAAATAGGCTTACTATAGACTGATCAAATAATTCTGCTTAGTTACATTAGACTGTAAAGATTCACCGCTGTGTACCAATATTTCCGTGTTTAGGTTTAGTGTTTCTCCTGGGATGCACAACATTTTGAAGTCTGAGATCATCGCACTGAAATTTAAACCAGCCTCAGGTGATTAAAAAAGTGGTTAAAGCTTAATTTAAAGAAGCACCTTTCAAGCTAATTACAACTCCACCACTCCGACGGTACTGAGAATCGCAAATCTGAAAGGATCCATTCAGTAACAAATGTGAGCACTCCTGGAGTGTGCAGCAGTGAACTGCTGAGCCCAGCGAAAAGAGTGAAAGTGCAGACGGGACAGTCAAGAGGAACCAAACGGGGCAGACAGCAGCTCAGATGGCAACAGTACACAATAACATCGAGGTTGAATTGTTCTGACTCCAGCATCTCTGACCTTCCAGACTTTAAATGTAAAACACATGACGAACTCTCCCTCTGACCTTCGGCACACATCAAACTTTCACATAAACACTGCGTTGCATTCTTTAAGGCATCTGTGGGCAAGTTTCTCTGGCTTCTGCTCTCCTGCGGCAGTAACACACCATCTCACATGACACACACACACAGAGTTGCTGATCTCCACATTGACCGCCTCACTCCGATTCAAGTGTTTTAGTCACGGCTTGAAAAGTTAGCGCGAAGATGTTTGTAACCCTGAAGCGTTCCAGAGCCACATCTGTTGTTATTCAGCTCAGCGCCGACTTCCTGATGTCACAGGCCTCCGTGTTCTTCTAAAATGAAATTCTGTTCAGGCGCCGCCGACAAGCTGAGCGGCAGCTTGCTTTATCAGAGCCTTTGAGTGTGCTGAGAGTCGGGTGAAATGACACAGGTGTGTGTCGCGGTCAGATGGCGTGTGCGTGTGTGTGCAGCGCGGGGCAGTTTCAAGCAGAAAAATCAATGTAGCATCCAACTGTCTGTCGTGCTTCGTTAAATTACTCAATAATTCGTTCAGTGGAGATGTTTCGAATAAAACTAGTGTTTAAAAAAGAAAATCTAAAAATAAATATGAATCTGATATCTAAATAATATTCGTTTTGGTATATATTTCAATCTACAATAAAATATAAATATACATGAATAACAAAAAGCTTCTTTACTAGCATTATAAAACTTGAAATCTATGAAGTAATGTTCCTCCAGACAGCTGTAACAGCCATCGGTAAGACAAGCGGCAGAACTGACGTCGGATCAGCGTCTGAGGCCAAATCAGCAGGATGTCCGGTCGTTACATGTTGACGCAGCTGATAAAGGACAGCGGGGATTTGTGAAGGTAAACCCAACCTGTGCTGACTCTGATGTGATTCTGACCTCTCCCTTATTTAGATTTTTTTCCACAAGTTCATTGATACATCTCAGATTTTGCAGCTATTAACCCTCAAACACCCCCACCGACTTCCAGGCTAACAAGGCAGTTTGGGATTTAGCAGGTTCTCAGCGAGCCAGCGTGGTGATGAGACTGGCGCACATTTCGAAGAAGTCCATGGTGTGAGAGCCCTGACGCGCGGCGAGCAGCGGGGAGCTGCCGGACAGCGAGCCCGGCAGGGAGGAGCTGAGCTGGGGCAGGTCGATGGCGGGGCTGGCCGAGTCGATGCTCAGTCGGGGTCTGTGGAGGCCGGCGGTGGAGCCTGACCGCTGAGGGGTGGACGACCCAGATTTAAAGCCGACCACTTCCATGATGTCATCTGTGGGTAACGTCACGGCAGATCGACAATGCAGTAGCATTAGGTAACAGATCATTGAATTCCTATGAAACAAGCCTCAAAGTGTGTGAGCTAAAAGAGAAAGCGCTTGAATGGGTATTTCTGACTACATGTTCTCACTTCATCTAATATACACAGTCCAGATATTTAAAAAAAAAAGGCTTATTTATGTATGAACTGCCTCTTCTGACAAAATATTACTAAAAACTTGATAGTTGGTTTAATAAGGACAAGTCAAAGCATGATATTCTCTTGTGATGAGCTGCAAATAAAACTGAATGTTTTTTATCTAACTTCCACACCCAGAGAAGAGTGGTGAGAGGGACAAAATGAAAAATTCCCAAAGCTCGGTTAGAGAGCTCCAACACAGAGCAATATATTTGGGTCATCAAGTCTCAGTAACAACTATAGATGCTATCTATTTGACAATCAGTTGTTCAAAAGTTTTTTAAAAAATTATGTTGTCTGTAAATTTTGCATTTTGAGCAGAAATATGTTCACCACTTACCATCGATGCTCTTGAAGTCGAGGAGGTAGGATCTGTTGTCAACCTGGTAGAGCTGCAGGCTCATTTTCACCAGATTTCCCGTTACTGGATTCTTCCGGCAGACACGCAGATGATACGGGTTCACCACCTGCCAAACAGTAACCAAATGTAGACCTGCACGATTACATTACGATTCTTTACCTTACAAAAAAAACAAAAGCAAAACACTGTTACCTTCCAGTCAAAGTTGAGTTGTTTCATGGCTCTGTACACCTCAGCCATGATGTCATACGGTCTGCTCTGACTCCTGATCCCCAGGTGCCATTTGGCTTTCTTCACAGCGAGCGGTTTGGGCCGGGTTGTGTTCAGGGCATCCAGAGGACAACGGGATTTGGGGCTGTCGGCCAGAAGCGGGGGCATCCTCTCTGGGTGGGGTTTGACGCCGGGGGGCAGCGGCATGCCTTCTTCTATGAAGGAGCCCTGTGGAGGACTGGAGGCCAGGTAGAACTCGCTGGCCTGGGTCATGATGCGTCGGTTATCTATGATGAGATGATAAGCTACTGCTAACTGATCCTACAAACACAGAGGTAGAATTGGAAGTGAAATGTTTAACTTTTTTTGAAAATCAGTTTCAATTTATAGAATCATGAAAGTTTCTAAATAATATATTGCACACATTGAACATTTTCTGGTGTGAGGGAAGAGGATGCAGAGGCTAGGACTAAATGATCGTCAGATGATTTGCTGTTTTGACCCATGAAGAAGAAGTTGTTGCGTATTTTCGGACATGGTTCTGGTTACCTGTGGATCGCCGCTGTAGAGACTGGAGACCACTTCAGACTCGGTGCATTCAAACTTCTCACACACTTCCCTGACCGCCTCTTCGTCCAGCACGGTGGCATCGTACGATGGGTCCTCTGGGAACAGGTAGCCCGGCAGGTCCTTCTTAAACCACTCGTGTTCCCTGACAGAACAAAGAAAGGCCACGTGCAAAAATAATAATTAATGTACAAGAGCTGCAAAAAAGAGAGCATGTGTAACACAGAGGCCAGATTAATCTACAGCAGAAAACCTAAGCAGTGCCTAAAAAAAGTTTTGGTTTCTTCAGATTAGAAACAAAGGACGAGAGGAGAGGAAAGATTAAATTCTCCAGAAGAAGTGATTAGAGGCGGTAAGCGTTTTCATCCCCAAAGGAGAAAGTACCAGAGGCAGACGTGAATGCTTGATTACCTCTCTTGTGCGTATTTCTATAGTGTTTGCAGAAGTTTACCTAAAGGCAAGTTATTACAATGTCTCAAAAGTGTTTTTTGTTTGGGTATTCACTTTTACTACCACCAGGGGAGGGGCAACATTATGCGTGACATGTTTAAAGAAGTTGAAGTGTTGTTTTCAACATACACTGAGCCCATTTGGTTCCCAACTGGGACCAAACCGGCTTTGCAGCAAATCCTTGGGGCTCAAAACGGTTAAACAGCTGATTAGATTGGACTCGGAACACAATGCGACTCGTTACCTGATGTCTTTTATGGTGGCTCTCTTAAGTGGATCCACTTGCAGCATGAGCATGAGCAGCGACGCCACGGAGCGGTTCAGGTGCTCGGGGATGTAGAAGACTCCTCCTCTGATCTTCTTGAACAGCGTGGGGACGTGCTCGTCGTCAAAGGGCAGAGTGCCACACAGCAGGGCGTACAGGATCACTCCACAGCTCCAGATGTCCACCTCTGGGCCTGCGTACAGCCTGAAAGAGATAGGAACATGAATGAAAGCACTTTTCACTGTGTTCGTCTGCAAGATGTCGAGTAAAAGCTGCGATAATCCACCACATTTCTCACTTCTAACAAAAACATATATATGTTTTGCTGAAATACAACATGCACATGTTGACACGTCCACATAAACACAAAGTTGTGTTTTTGTCTGAAGCTTCTAGCAGACTACTAGATTTCAGTTTTAGTCTCATCCGACTAGAGAATCTTCTTCAACGTGTGTCTATGTTCCAACATCGAATGTGGAAAAACTATTTATGCTGATATTAAATTACAGAGAGGGGAACTCCATTAACAGGGGAGAGCAAATGCACACCACGCTTCTCCAGATTTTTTGCTCTGAAAATATAAAAATAAAATAATTCCTTCCTCTTCACAACAATGGATGACTTTGAATTTGACAGTCAGATAAAATCCCAGTAAAATAAACTTAGCCTGTAATGTGACAATATGGATGTAAACTGTGAAATTAAGCTAAAAATGGCTTGAGATTAGATATAAAAACTTAATATCTTGCTATGAAACTAGTCTCTCTGTAAGGTTGGACAGCCCCATTATTCACTGGTCTGTTTGCAATAGTGTGGGAAAGTACTGGGCCACTCCTCATTTTTTTATGTTTCATTTTGACAAAAACAACATTGTTTCAAATAGGTCTCAAAGAACCAAATCTTAACAGCTTTGAAATATTTTTCAATTTGTATTTTTCTCACAACAATGAGAGATTTTTTTTTCCCCATTTCTGGTTCTTCAAAACAACCCAACACTTTTTATATTGGACAACAAGGCACCTTGTGACAAGAATAAAAGCAGTAAATTGACTATTTTTTATTGGTAAGGGCCTAATATTAGGCTTGACAATGATCAAAAACTCTCTGACAATTTAGTATAAGAATAACTTGACTAAAAATCCAAAATGAACCTAGATAAGTGATCTCTTTTTTTTTTTATTGTGATCCAGAATGGAACAAAAGGCAGCCAACACCAAAAGCAAACCTATTGGCTTCTCCTTTGGCAGGCAAGAATACTAGAGCTTTGTAGATTTATATAAATCACTGCTTCTGCTTATTTCATTACGTCTATTTTTCAGGCAGTGTATAAAGACAGGAGGGGTGACTAAGGTGTTTCCTGAAAGCCTAATACCTAATAACATCCATCTGAATTATTTGTGTGATGGCAAATGTAAGCACACACCTTCCTGAGATGACCTCTGGAGCTGCGTAGTTGGGCGACCCACAGCTCGTTCGTAAGAACTCTCCGTCTGACATCATGTTTGAAAGTCCTGTAAGCCAATCAGAAGGCAAGCACACATTAACAACCGTCTTTTATCACTCTGACAGTAACAGGCAAGACCCAAAGAGCCCCCCGTGATCAAATTATTGCCTTTAATCCTTTGATACGGACAGGCTAAATTGAATACGGCGATACGGCAAGGGCAGAGTTACACACTGTGGACACTGTGAGATCTTTATCCTCCTTCACCCACCAAGAGCCTAAGCTCTAAACACAAAGCTCTTCTAATTGGATGAGCCTCTCTCTGACTAACACAGCCTGTGCCAAACACCAAACATCAGACACGGTGCGATTTGCTGACCTTCACTTTATCTGTCCCTGAGCACTCCCTCTCTCTCTGCTCACCAGAGTCTTTTAGCGCGAAGCCAAAACACTTCTCCCGCTGTAACCCTCAAAAACCCCCCGCCGATTCCTTCCCTATCAGATGAGACAGGGCCTCAAGGCTTCCTGCCAGACTTGATATGAGACCTGGCCGTTGCTAAGGGACGTCTGGCTGCGCACGAGGACCCTCGCCTGTGTCAGAAAATATTTTCCTTCTTTCTTGCTCACATTTCATCAGCCATTCTGTCTTCAACCGGAAAAATGAATTCTCCGACAGGACTCTGACGACGTCCTTATTTGTATTTGAATGACTCAGTGCAAAACTACAGTAACGTAATTCAAACTTAATCAAACTTTTACTTTGTAACTCTGATATATATTCTTCCTAAACCGTTATGAAAGAGGGGTGTCCAAACTTTTAGTCACTTAGGCCAAAATCGTCAAGTTAAAAGGATTTGAGGGCCAAAATAATTAACCTACTCATCAATAAACTAACTATGCAACACTTTAATTAAACAAACAAATTAGTCAGATTTGTTGTTGGAAAGAGAAGTGTAAATTATTATAAATAAGTTATGATTTTTTTTCATTGGTATGCAGGGTAATAATATATCTTATTAAAAGAAGTTTGCAAATTTTCTAGATTTCTAGTTTGAAAAAACTAGAAAAAAATTTAGACATTTCTGAGATGCAACATCAAGATTTACGTCACTCTTTGTGAGTGCTTGCTTTAGCAAAGTTTAATAAANTAAAAGAAGATTTGAGGGCAGCAAAGTCAAGTTTTGAGTAAAAGTCAGTAGATAGATTTGGTTCTTACAAACAAATGTAAAAAATGTGGTTATTTAAAGACAAATAACTGGTGTTCTAGCTAAGGTCTTCTATTGTAAACTTTTTACTTTGTCTGTGACAACTTTGCCCTAACTAAAAATAGAACATTTCTACGTACATCAAACACCAGGGTGCACTTTGGACGCCCCTGCTTTATGGTGTATTTCTATGGGATCTTACCAAAGTCGGCAATCTTGGCGTTTTTGTTGGCGTCGAGCAGGACGTTCTCGGGTTTGAGGTCTCTGTGGACCACCATGTGTCTGTGACAGTAGTCCACAGCTGAGATGATCTGCTGGAAAAGACGGCGAGCTTCTGAGTCCTCCACCTAAGGGACAACGTGGGAATTAAAATGCATCAGACGATGTGAGGCAATTCGGCTTGATTTTCTGTTTTTCTTTTCATCTAAGGTCCTAGACGTGAGAACTGAGAGAATAACTCCACAATCTTTCGGTAACAAATTCATGTCTGATCTTGTGGCCATATTCCAAGATTTATTCGTAAACAGACTGAAAGTGTTGCCATGCAAATAGTTAAAGCTGCATTAGTTGCTTGCTGGCCCTGGGGGGGGCAGTGCTTTAGATGTGATAAACATCAACATGACATCACCTTACTATTCTGAGAAAAGAGAAAAATTGCCTTTTTGTTAGAAATCAACAAGAAAATTGGCCAGTGATCAAAATCAATCTGTTTTTCCCTCATCAGCTCTAGTTATGCTCAAATACTCAACAATCTACTTTTAGGAAAATTCCTAACAGAACTATGGAGTGAATTGAAACAAAGTAAAAACATACTTCATTTTACAAGTACATATAAAAACCATATTTTAAAATGGATATAAATCTGAAGAGTAGTTGTTTATCCTGGACCTAATTGCTCTGTAGCAATTAT
>CAEFZY010058408.1:0-14507 GCA_903066815.1 Brachyrhaphis roseni
GTGTTGGTGGTCCAGGAGAGGTCTTCACAGATGTGCACCCCAAGGAATTTGGTGCTGCCTACTCTCTCTACTGCAGCGCCATCTATGGTCAGTGGTGGGTGTTCAGTGTGGCCCTTCCTGAAGTCCATAACAATCTCCTTGGTTTTGCTGACATTTAGCAGGAGGTTGTTGTTGCTGCACCACTTGGTCAAAAGATTGACCTCCTCCCTGTAGTGGGTTTCATCGCCCTTGGTGATGAGGCCCACAAGAGTTGTGTCGTCTGCAAACTTCACTATATGGTTGGAAGTGTGGGTTGTTGTGGAGTCATGTGTCAGCAGGGTGAAGAGCAGAGGACTGAGCACACAGCCCTGGGGAGCTCTGAGGCATCACCCTCAGAGTTCAGGGTGATGCCTGTGTTCAGGGTGATGCTGCTCGAGGTTTAAAAAAAAAAAAAAAAAGAGTTCTGGTCCTCAAAGTATTCTAGTGTGTTTGAAGCTGTTCTAAATTTAATGTCATATTTAAAAATGAACCTTTATCAGTGTCACTGTGTCCCTCATTAACTCCAGTTTGTAGCTGTTAACGAGGTCTCAGCTCCACCACTTCCTCCTTTTACTCTTCATAGTGACCTTTACATGAAGATTTATTGTGTTCGCACTCAGCAGTTGGAATTTCTGAGCTACTATTGGAAAAGTAAATTGGAATGATACTCTGATCAATGATCAATACGGTTCCTCAACGTGTAAAAATGAATGAAACTTGTTGGAATATCCAACTGTGCAGGTTTATCGAGTCAGTGATAAGTACGTTTATCTCCTCTTCACGTCTCACTGCATGTGTGGAGAAACACATTTTAATCAGCTTGGATTGTAAACATTCGTTATTTTGACGTTTAAGTTGTTTTTCTGAACATCAGGAAGAAAACAAGTTAGAGGCAGGTCCACATCAAAACAACTAAAACCGTGACACATTCATTATTTTTTTCAATTCTAAAGAAATCACTTATAAGAATCATACACTTTAGGACATTATTAAATTATATGTCCAAAAGGCTTGAAAAAAATTCAGTCCGATACTTTAGAAAACATTTTTGTGAACAGCGTACTAACTTGTATTAAACCTCTTTTGTGTCTTATGTTTGATATAGAAATATACATTTATAAAGTCTGCATGAAAAGCTTGACACACAGTTTTAGCTGTGATTGTTCATCCATCTGGTATAGTTAGGGACAGTCAGCAGAACAAGTTGGAGAACAGGACCGAGAACAGAAACGACCCGAGCTCAGCCAATCAATGAGGTTTGACCTTTCCAGGCCAAATCTGGATATTGGAGTAGTCGAGTATGTGATTGATTAGTGATCCAAGTGGAAATGTATTGCCAACAGCTAATTAGAAATCGAGGCAGAGACACGTTTTAAGTCAGTTTAATTTATCTTTTATAAATGTACAACAATAAAGCCATCCACAGAAAGTGGGGATGATACAAACTAAGAACCAAGTAAGTGTGTTAATGTCTCGGATTGAGCAAAAGAAATAGTGAAAGAATCCATTCAGATATGTATGTAAGTAATGGAGACCATTTCAAATTTTTTCACATAAATGGGACAATTCTCTTAAAATAAACAGCTTCTGTGATTAATAAAATAAAAACAAGTCATTTTGCAGCTGGTTTATATGGAATCAACGTTCTTGGATAAAATAATATCCAGTTGGAATTAAGTGGATAACTTAAACAGCTTAATTTTTTTGCCTACACAATTTGATCCAACATTCTTTCTGTGGAGAAATAAATATTAACCCTCTAGCAGCATGAAAAATTAAATGTTCCAAACTGTCAACATGACTATTAGAAAAAACACAGCCAACACAACACCATCCAGATCCAATTCAGGTTTAAGAAGTTCACTTGTGTGATAAATTAAGCATTCTATATTAAATATTTTAATCAGCTTTCATTTCAGAAGAAATTCAGACTGTTCAAGCTCTAATAGCTGCGTTTCCATTGATCATATAATTTGACATTTTGAAAATAAATTCACTTAATGGAAACACGGCAATTTAATATATATATATATATATATTAGTGCTAGGATGAGGTGTTTTTTTTTTTGACTTATTTGAAATAGTTTTATTTTCTCTAGTTAGCTTTAAAACTGTTGATGTGCTTGGTTGGCTCTGCTTGGTTTGATGTTTGATGTCACATGTTTGATCCCCAGTCAGGTTTCTGTGAAAGGAAACGTCAAGAATTTTCTAAATCTGAGGACTGGGAAAATTGTGTCCCCATTGAAATGAATGGATGAGGTGGAGACCGGCCTGCACACACATCCCCACACCCACACCCACACCCACACGGTTCACATGCTTTTGGTTCTCAAGAGGATAAATGATGAAATATGGTTAAAACAGAGCAATGGTTGCATTAGACTGAACTGTGTAACAGGACATGTGGGGTGCAAACTGTTATGGTATGCGTGTGTGTGTGTGTGTGTGATGTTTTTTTCGTTTTGATTTTGATAACTTTGTATTTGGTGTTTCAGTTCACCATAGTTTGATTGTTCTTTGCTTTGTTTTGTTGATGCTTTATGCCGATTTTTATATGCAATTCATGTTTGTCTTTTGTTATTCATGACTTCCTCTAATGTAAAGTACTTTCTTTGTTCTCCTTCAGATCCTTAAGTTCCTTTTGCTGCTGAATCCAGTTTATTCTTATTCCTCTTGTCATATGTTAATACAGCACCCAGTCTACCAACTTTGGATTTCTGCTTGCTGCTTTCTAGATGGATTTGGTTCTTTTGAAACAGTTTAGCATTTGTAACCTAAACTGCACACAGAGCAGCATAAAAAACATTTTCAATCTCCTTTGCTTTAAATATATCTTTCAAGATAAAATCTGTTATGTTAGAAAGTGAACAGATGAGATTTTGAGAGTGATGATGCTGGAAATAAACTCTGGAGTGAGTATTAATTACAGACATGCTGAAATGGAAACAGATTTATTTTTGAACAGGATTATCATTAACGATCTGAAAATCAATCAATCAAGTTCAACCAATCAAGTATAGTTGTAGAGCACATTTCAGCAACAAGGCAGTTCAAAGTATTCATCAGAATGTGGATTAATGTTTCATTTATTATATTACAAAAGCAGCTCTAAACAGGTGGGTTTCTAGTATTTAAAGGAAGTCTGTTTCTCTGCTGTTCTGCAGTTTTCTGTAAGTTTGTTCAATATTTGTGCTGCATAGAAGCTGAATGCTGCTTCTCCATGTCTGGTTTTGGTTCTGGGGATGCAGAGCAGAACCAGAACCAGAAGACCTGAGAGATCCAGAAGGTTGATACGATACCAGGAGATCTTTAATGTATTGTGGTGTTAAACTGTTCAGTGATTTATTAACTAAAAACAGTATTTTAAAGTCTATTCTCTCAGAAGGTTTTTAGAACTGGGTGATGTGCTCCATCTTCTTGGTTTTAGTCAGAAGACCAGCAGCAGCATTTTGAATCAGCTGCAGCTCGAGGTTTGATTTTTATGCAGACCTGTGGAGACACTGCTGCAGTTATTAATGTGACTAAAGATAAACACATGGATGAGTTTCTCTAGATCTTGCTGACACATTAATCCTCTAATCCTGGAAATGTTCTTCAGGTGAAAGAAGGCCGACTTTGTAACTGTGGCTTTGATTTAACTCATGAAACTTTGAAGATGGGATGGAGACAGTGTCAACACGGAAGTTTAAGACAAAATGATGGAAAGACTGATGGCAGAGAGAGTAAATGGTAAAAAGACCTCTCAATTGTTGGATGGAGAGAGGTCTTTGGGTGGAAACCTGATCGGTTGGTCAGGTGAGTCAGAAGGAGCCGGGATTCATTCATGATCGGCCCGGCTGTTTTTGGCAGATGAGCAATAAGAAGCTGCCCTGGTCTGGTTCCAGGTTGTGGGAAGGAGGGTAGAAGAGTTGATGGCTGGTATCCAACAGATTCTTCAACAGGTGACAGACAGGATGCAGCCGAGCTGAGCGAGTTTTCAGCATATTCCATCTGAGGCAGATGGATGCTCCACGGATGAAGTGGAGGGGATTTTTTATTTCTTGGTTCATGCTGTAACAGATTTCTTTCCACACTTGTGAAATAAACTGAGCGCCATAATCAGAGAGAATTTCAGATGGGATGCAATGAAGTCTGAAGATGTGGAAAAAGAGTAATTTGTCGATTTCAGCGGCAGAATGAAGTTGGCGAAGACAAAGAGGGAATGGCAGGCTTTAAAAAACAAATAAGTATTTTATTTTTGCAAGTGAGAGATTGGTGACAAAGTGAAGGGTGATGTGAGACTAGGCTCAGCTGGGGACAGAGAGAGACTGTCAATCCCCAGCAGGAAGACGGAGAGAGAATTTACCTCAAGTCTCAACAGCAGAAAACCTTCGGTGGCCAACAACTGATCAGAGTCAGTTCAGAGTAAAACATCGGTATAGTCCAAATAATTCAATAAAGACAGAAAATAATTTCTTGAAGTGAATAATAATGTATTTTTAACTGTATCCTATCTAAGCATATTTCACTCCTGCCACCAACTGAGTGATGAATCTGAACCTTCAGAGCCACATACACCATGTTCCAAATTATTATGCAAGTGATATTTTCTCAGATTTTCTTAAATGGTCAATGCAAATGATGGTCAGTATAATTTTCAAGTCATAAACTGTTACAGTATAAATAAAATTTTACTGAACAAAGCTCCCCATGAGAACAGTATTTTTTCAAAAATAAAAAACTCAAAATGCACTATTCAGAGAATAGAGGTTAAAAAAACTTCTGGTCGTTCATGAATCACTGAAGACATGTTATTGTTGTATCAACCTTCCAGACCTCTCAGGTCTTCTGGTTCTGGTTCTGCTCTGCATCAGAACCAAACATGGAGAAGCAGCATTCAACTTCTATGCACCAAACATCTGGAACAAACTTCCAGAAAACTACCGATACACTGAGTTCCTTTAAATCAGTGGTAGAAACCCACCGGTTTAGAGTTGCTTTTGATGAATAATAAGTAAAACATTGATCAATATATCTGATGGGTATTAATGATGGAATTTGACAAAATGAAGCATTTTTTTTTGTTTGTTTCATATCTGATGATTGCATGACATCTTTATGATGAAAAGTAATTTGAACTGCCTTGTTGCTGAAATGTGCTGTGCAGATAATCCTGACTTGTTGCGGAGGGACATTGCAAGATTAAACATTTTAAGACTCTAAGCAGAGTAACAAAAGAAAACCGGCATTCCTTTAGACCAGCGGTGCCAAACTCCAGTCTTTTGGGGTTGCAGCTCTGAAATGTCTCTGGTCCAACACACCTGAATCAAACGACTGAATAACCTCCTCAGCATGCAGCCAATTTTCTGCTAATCACCTAATTATTTGATTCAGGTGTGTTCAAGCAGAGACAAATCTACACCTTGGAGGACTACGGGATTTAAGGTTCAGAGTTTGACACCTGTGCTGTAGACTAATCAGAGGTTGTGTATGGTTTCATCCATCCATCGACTTCCGCTTATCCGGGGTCGGGTCGCGGGGGTAGCAGCTTCAGAAGGGAGGCCCAGACTTCCCTCTCCCCAGCCACTTCTTCCAGCTCCTCCAGGGGAATCCCAAGGCGTTCCCAGGCCAGCCGGGAGACATAGTCCCTCCAGCGTGTCCTGGGGCCTCCTCCCGGTGGGACTTGCCCGGAACACCTCACCAGGGAGGCGTCCAGGAGGCATCCTGACCAGATGCCCGAGCCACCTCAACTGGCTCCTCTCGACGTGGAGGAGCAGTGGCTCTATTCTGAGTCCCTCCTGGATTACTGAGATTCTCACCCTATCTCTAAGGGAGAGCCCAGCTACCCTACGGAGAAAACCCATTTCGGCCGCTTGTACCCGCGATCTCGTTCTTTTTGTCATGACCCAAAGCTCATGACCATAGATGAGAGTGGGAATGTAGATTGACCGGTAAATTGAGAGCTTCGCAGAGCCCGCTTCAACAAGCATGCCCACTCCTGCCCGGCGCCTCTCACCATGGGCAACTCCAGAGTGGAAGTATGTCCAGCCGCTCTCAAGGAGACTGGTTCCAGAACCAGAGCCATGCGTCGAGGTGAGACTGACTATTTCTGGCCGGAACCTCTCAGCCTCACACACTAGAGCCAGCTTCTGCAACCGAGGATCGGACCGCCTGGGCCCCCTCCCTCGGCTGCCACCCATCTCACATTACACCCAACCCCTTTGGCCCCTCTCACAGGCCAGGCTCCAGAGTGGGGCCCAGGTGACCCACGTCAGGGCGAGGGAACACGAATCCAAAGTTCTTGTCCATCATAAGGGGTCTTCAGGCTGCACTTTGTCTGGCCCCTCACCCAGAACCTGTCTGCCTTGGGTGACCCTACCAGGGGCATGAAGCCCCAGACAGCATAGCTCCTAGGATCATTGGGACACTCAAACCCCTCCACCACGATAAGGTGGCAGCCTGAGGAGAGGCACAGATTAAATATCTACTGTAATGTTATTTAACTAACACTATCTGTGACTCCTTACAAATATTATTGTGTGACGTCTCTTTCAGTGAACAGTTATGGGGATGGAGAGGGAAAGATGAGCAGAGCCATGCAACATTGTGATTGACAGTGCTAAGACCCACCTCCTGGCTCTGATTGGTTGTTTCTAGTTAGCACTAGGAGAATGCAAAAAGCAACTTCTGCCTATTGGTTGGTTAACATTGCACTCTACTTGGCTGTAAAAAAAAAATGGCGTCCTATGAGTAAAGGTAATTTTATTTATATAGCACATTTTCAGCAACAAGGCAATACAAAGTGCTTTGCAGGAATTAACAGGAGTAGTTCATCAGTGAGCTGAAGCTTAGCAGCTTTATTAGAAAATAATGCAATAACTCCTGACAGTTATTTTGTGTGGATCCTCAGACAGAACATGTGTTTCAGTGAGTGGCTCTCATGGACACACATGTCCACTGTCAGGTTGTTCATAGTTTGGATGAAGCAGCTGCTGAAGTTGGGTTCCGATTGGAGCTTTGGGAGTCATCCGAAACTACCAGCTGTGATGCAACAAAGTGGGAAAAACTGGTTTTACTGCAACATTAAAACCAGTAGGGCTAGTCTACTTTTAGTTGTTTATACAGACACAGCAATCCTGGGCTACTTTGCAACTTTTATATCTAATAAAAAAATCTAGCTTAGACCTTAACTTTGTTGACACATTTTAAAAGATAAAAATTTATGTACATGAAAGTCACTTTTTTGTTGAGGAATTATTTATTTTTATCATGTATCAGATATAAAAAGAGGCTTTAGAAATGTCTACCTAAAAGTTCAATACATAAAGTTTTTTTTTTTTGGTCTTATTTCATATTTTCGGGAATTTGTGTCGCTGCAAACACGATAAGTAAATGTCTCCAGTTGTTTCAGTTCTCACAGGGAATCTTCTAGATAATTATCTGGAACTTTCAGTGAACTGGTACAAAATCAAAGCAGAAAAGATTTGGATTGACAATGTTAAATAATACAAATTCTATCTGTCCAATGCTGCTCTCTGGTGTGCTGCTGAAGGAAGTACAAATAACACTTTGAAACATTTCCATCAAGAAACTGCAGTGCTTAACCAGTGCTGCAAACAGAACCAGTTTTTATTGTTCTGTTGATTTTAAGCAAATTGAGAGCCAACTTATACTAACTGCACCATTAAACCCAATATCCTTCCAATCAGATGCCATCATAACATTTAGATTCCACCTCCCAAGAGGCAATAAACTTGTATTATTCTAATGCTAATCTGACATTTTATAAAACATGAAGTGAGGTTCAATACATTTATTATGAGCAGTTGGTCACTTACTAATATATCAAATCCATGTGATCTCGTAGAAAATGTAAATGGTGGACAGGTTTAAGAACATAGGCATGCCATACAAAAAGATAAATAAGTAGATTGAATTAATTTACAATGGGGTTATTTAAATAGATTTATATGTAGCCTAGTACATTTTTTTTCTATATACATTGTTTATCAACCTGTTTTCCCTTTCTCTGACATTTCTAAGACAGTTGACTGTTATTTCAGTTTTGAACTTTTTCTGGCCTATATTTCTGCAACTAACTGTGTATACTTTCTTTCATTCAATAGGATTTGCAACTTGCTTAGAGTGTAGGGATTTGGGTTTCTGTGTGTTTATTTAGGTCTCTGTTCTGTGGAGTCTCTGTGTTGTCCCGTCTACCCTTTGATTAGTTACACCTGTTTATTGTTTCCCCTGATTGTCTCCCTGTGTATTTAAACCCACCTGTGTTCCTTGTACTTTGTTGGGTCCTCGTCTCGTCTACTGTCAGTCTGTTGTCAGATGTCTATTGTTCTACCAGTTGCTACCAGTTATGAGCTCTTAGTCTTCTGCTCTTTCTGTTCTGCATGGACTCTGGATTCTTTGTGGGCTTCCTGTGCATCCTACTCACCTTTTGACCATCAGATGGCGCCAGACTCACCCTGCTGGAGTGTGTGTGTCATCTCCCTGCGCACCAGAGGTTCATCAGCTCATCAGCGGTGTGTACAAGAGAAGCTGACTGCCAGTCCATCGGCGCCTGAGTGTTAACCAGTTATGGTACCTCTGAGCCTCCTCGAGCTTGTCTCTGTGTTTCCTCGTTGACCTGAACCTTCTAGTGATTTTTCCCTGTTGTCTCTCGTCTTCAGGTGATCCCTTGAGACGCCCTGGATCATAGTGATGGGACCGGCAACACCGATGCATTGGCGCATGCGTCAAGCCCATAGACCAAAACCCCGTGTCGGTGCGCGTATTGCTTTCAGCAAGTCACGTGACTGATACAGGAACTGTTTCAAAATGACACGGGCCACCAAACTGTGTTTATAAGAAAGCAAATCTGTCAACGAGATGCATTTACCAGTCAGATAATGAATCTGCATGTTGGTGTTCCCTCTAAAGCCTTTTTTTTGTTTGTTTTTTTGCCCCTATTTTCCCTTTACACCAATCTTACAACATCCTGCAGTATGTGGTGTTACTTTGTGTAGTGTTGAATATGCCCGACTTTAGATCGGGAATCCCAAACAGTTGACATGGCAACTGAGAGTCCGGTGGACATCGGAGGTGATATGTGGAAATGTTTATAACAATATGTAAAGGACATTTTTATATATGTTTATTCAGTTAAAAATGTTAACTAAGAAAAACATAACTCGCTTCCAAATCATAGTGCAGCAAATAGAGCGGCTTTTTGTTTCGTCTTTTTTCGCATGGAATTAGACAAACTGTCACTACTGCTTCTACATCGTCGTCGTGTTTGATTATTCTAAATTCACGTTTGGTATGTTGGGCATTTTGCTGAATTTTCTTCTGGAACTGGGATGTTGGTGAGTGGAATCGGTTCGTGTGTTGCTCCTGCCATGTGGCTGGACATACAAACCGACCGAACCTGTTGGACTTTTATCCAACAGGATAAACAATTTTAAAATTGCTGTGCCGTGTGAACCAGACCTAAAACTCACCGGCTCTACTCCTCTCATCTTGTCTCGACCACTGCCGTAACGCTCTCTGACTCTGGTTGCTATGGTAAGGTTTACATATCCCTTCAAAATAAGATGACAGATACGCCACAAAAACGAACATTTTACTTTTGTGAAAATTTTAACTCACGATAACAACTAATGGAGCCCTGAGCTCGTGTCTCTGCAACGAGATGGTCCCATCTAAATAAAAGATTCTCCAAACTCAAATAATACATAAAACAGAAATATTTAATTAATTCTTGCGCGGCCGGGGGGTTGGGGACCACTGGACTAGGTCATCAAATCAGTCTGTCAACTACGTTGCTTGTAGGGATTTTTAATGTCCAGCAGGTGTCAGTATTCAGTGACGCAGTATCGACACAGTATCAATACAGTTTTGCTATGGGTCAAAACGATACATGACGCCTCATTTACCCATCACTAATGGCGAACAATTTCTTTAAGTTGATTAATGAAGTTCTGCCTCACATCCATGAACATGTCATGGATGTGACATGTTCATGTCACACCCCAAATGCATGTAATGATGCATTTGGGGTTACAGGTCAGGGGAGGTTAGAGGTTGGTCTAATACCGGGGTGTCCAGAGTCAGTCCTCACCGGCCGGTTTCCTGCATGTTTTAGTAAGGTGGGTCAACACACCTGAATCAAATGATGGCTCGTTAGAAGGCCTCTGCAGAACATGGACATGCTGAGGTGGAAGTTGCCGTCTCCTCAGCATGTCAATGTTCTGCAGAGGTCTGCTGACTTTGGACACTCCTGGATTACTATGACAATGTTTTCACATTAATTTGTGAGGGCAACATCTTCACTTTGGAACCCACTTCCAGCTTCCAAAAATAAAAGTGTTTCAAGTCCCCAAAACACTGTTTCGTGAGGCACTCTTAAAATTTTTTCCTGTTTTAAAGAAAAAAACCAAACATTCATGTATGGATGTTGCATGAAGCAGGCAGAGTTTTTTTCTTTTTTTTATTTGTAAAGTAACTTTAAAACCTTCAACTACTCAAATATGGACTACTTTCTAATCTATAACATCCAAATAAAATACATTGATGTTTGTGGATCAAATAATAATAATTCAACTTTATTGTCATTGCACTGTCACAAGTACAAGCAACAAAATGTGGTATGACAAAATCATCCAAAGGATGCAAACTCTTTTGCAAGGCACTTAAAAGTACAAGAATGCTTTGAAAGCATAAAAATATTTTCTTTCTCTGTGAAGAAATGGTTCTCTCTGCCTCAAAACGAAGCTGCTCTGCAGCTTTTTGTTTGTACTTCATGTCAAGTGTCTTTTCAGCCGTTAGCAGGAGTGTTAATGGATATCTTATTGTGACCCTCTCATCTGGCAATCGCCTCACTTCAAGCTCTTCTGTCAAGCTTAGTTTTGGATTCAGCTGTTTACTCTTTATAGATCCCCACAACATGCTTAGCTTTTCATTTGATTTCTGTAGTACATTTTGAACCCTGGCAAACTGAGTGGGACGAGTGCAACCCGAGCACCAGCAGCGATTGCATTGATTTGGATCATGTTGTACTTCTGGCTTTGTGCAATATTGTGCTTTCGAACCACTTAGACTCAATTTTTTTTTTTTTCTTGAATTTGTCTGATAGAAAACTAACGGCAGTTTGTGATGTCTGAGTAAACAGGAGAAACATAAAATAAATGGCAAAAAAAGCTTCTTTCCGTTTAGAGACACACAAATATCAAACTTCGGAGTCGATAACTATTGAATCCACGTGGGATGGCTCTAAATATAACATCTAAGTGAGTCACTTATGATTCATTCATTTTTCACAGCAGGCAAACACACATTTAATCACTGAAGCACAAAGAGTACTGAATGTACACTTCAATATTGTCTCAGTGAGACAACATTGTCTGGAATCACCTTTCATTGTGTTTATGATCTCATAATTTCTATTTTTAAGAGCAGCTGCTTGATACGAATTTTTTAAGTTGCCTTTTTAAATGAGGTTTTGTTAAAGATGATAAATATGCTCCATATGCTAGATCACATTTATCTTGAGGTTTTTACAATTACTTTCTCTTTTAATTGTTTAATTTCTTTTTAAAACGTCAGTTTTGTGATTGGTTTGGTTTACTGAAGTAAATATCAGCAACACGCACAAGTAAATCACAGCAAAAATATTTGACTTGACTCTTAAGACTCAAGATCTGCTCTACATTTTGAGCTGAAATGCAAAAAGATACAAGTTCAGAGTCAAAGCAAGTTCTTTGATCTCATTTGGACTCGGCTTCTGAAGCTTTTCCATGCCAGCCATGGAAACCTTACTCATGAAAAATTGCATCATATCACATCTTATCACAGCTCACCCTTAAAATTACTGGTAGTTCAAAAGTTATTTTAGAGTTCAATTTTTTTTAAAAAAGGGATCTGAGAGAAACTATGCTATATGAAGAGGCCTGAAAGTTTTCTGCTAAGACAAAGCAGGGAAGGATTCCTGCAGTCACACATCCATGAACAAACTCAAATCTGTTAATTTCAGGTGTCTGTTTGCAGTGGATTTACCTCGCTTTTACATCATGCACCCCTTTTTGCGGGTTTCATATTTCCCAATCAAACCTGAACAAGCTCACCTTAAAAAGAAACAGCAATCCCAGACTCCTTTTTGTAACATTTTTGGCAGAATGATATCACTTTTTTTCTTTTTCACATCAACCCCACCAGCACTTATTAGTGGTGGAGAAGCAAGAATAATATCGTATTTCTTTTTGTTCCACGTAAAATTCTTGCTCTTATTAACACTGACAGTCACAGCTGTGTCTTGTCTGATTAAGCCTGTTTCCTGCCTGCAAGTCAAATCATTTAAACTGTAACTGCACGTATCTCAGAGACTATGGCTTAGTTGAAAAGAGAAAGAGAAGCAGAACATTTTTTTTCTTAAAAGCGTGTTCTGTGTATCACCATTCTTAGATTTTAAAACAGCAGTGCAACAAATCTAGGATTTTAATAATGAAACTAAAATTTTTGCTTGAATGTTCCAATTAAACTGTACATTATACTGACAAAATGTCCAAATTTGGAGCTGGATTAAGTTACAAAAGTTACTTTGAAGCTATAAGACTAGAGGTTTCACAACCTGCAATATGGCTACCCTGCATATATCCTTCATATTTTACTGGTTACTGCAGCAAACAAAGTTCTACTGGCAATTGTATCATGAAATATTTTAAATACACAAAGTACTATGCAGTTTCTCTCAGTGTACAAGTTTCCACTGTGTTTGAAAGTAATGAAGTGCAAAGTTCTACATTGTTGCTTTGTTTTGCTAATGCTAGTTAGCTAATAATAGCTAGCCTAGTGACTTAGCATATGCTAAGTGGCTGTTCTATGACTGGTGGATCAATTATAATTGATTTTACAGCCTGAAACACTTATTAAAACAATATTAATTTATTCAAGCGCTTACCTCACATTATAACAAACATTAAAATAAGTTATAATCGTAATGCAGATGATGCTCAGCTCTACCTTTTTCCCCAACTTGATGGTTGCCTAACTTCTTGCATCAATCTATGCACAGTCTATTAGTGTGCCCCCAAGTGGTTTAATAATTATTAGCTGAATTACTAGAAAACAGGCCAATGTCTGCTGTATTCTCTCTGTCGACATGCTGAGGGGACTGAATGCTCTTTAGTGCTGGGTAGGCGTTTCCAACAGCATTAGCCTGGGTTTAATCAGGTCATTGCTACAAAATATGTGTTGTACAGATGTACGTTTGATAGTGGTGAAGCCTAAATGTTGAATATATGGAAACTCTGAGCTGTGCTTCTGCAGCAGAAATATTCAGCATGTCCACAAACTCTGTGGCAGTCTGTCTTAGCTGGATATCACTTCATGTATGCTGCACGGCCAGATTTGTAGAAATTCGATGCTGAAATACCATTTACATAGAGACACATATTTTCAGATGGCACAGAAATGCATGGCAGATATGCAATAGTGTGATGAAAAAAGAAGGGGGAAAAAAGGAAAAACCATGCAATACCAACATAGCATGAAACATATCTTGTCTCTTTACTCTTGCATATCTGGAAATGTGCATAAAATGAATGTTTTATGAGGCTTATAAGGACATTTTTATATCTAATTTGAACACATGCTGAGTTGAAAGCTCTTTGCTGCTTCACATGTGTAAATATATCTGTAAAAGTCAGCTTGGTGGAAGTGTGCTGGGAGAAGATAATGTCGGATGAGAAATGGCTGCACTGGATGTCTCAGTTCTCTCGTTATATTCAGTCAAATAACCTTCTGAGCCTGTCAATAGCAATAACAAGCACTTTTAAATGAGATCTTGTTACTTTGATTCAGTGAAGTATAGCTACTCAACTCTGGACCAAATCTAAATGGTTTGTCACTATTAAGAAACAGAAGATAGAAGGGTGAGAAAATGGATCTCATATTAAAAAACACCTAATTTAATATTCCAACAGAGGTTTGATTACTTATTTTCATCCTTTTGCTGGAGGTTTTTCAAAAATATACTCAGTTTAGTGCAGATTAGAAGAAAACGTCAAGGTTTATATATTCATTGGTCGCCCTTTGCCTCATTATAACATCCTGATCCTTTAAGCTACAATGGTTCTCTCTAACTAAGCACCTTACAGGCCCATCATTGAAATTTCTGTGCTTTGCAAAACTATTCATATCCCTTTACCTTTTCAAATGTAATCAACAATGCACTCCATTATGTTTTCTTGAGATTTTATTACGTATTTTCCGCACTATAAGGCGCACCGCATTATAAGGCGCATAGAATAGACGCTACAATAGAGGCTGAGGTTACGTCATGCATCCATTAGAAGGAGCTACGCTAAAGGGAATGTCAACTAAACAGTCAGATAGGTCAGTCAAACTTTATTAATAGATTACAAACCAGCGTTCTGACAACTCCGTAGCGTCACACGATAAAACGTACGAGAGAAATAAGGCATTACAATTGGAAATAGTAACACAAATAGCAGCTGCATCTA